>CM076575.1:1521232933-1521419045 GCA_034641835.2 Pinus albicaulis | reverse complement strand
CCGCTCCTCTTGCACCTTTTGGAGGCAACTAGTTTAAAAGTTCCCTCACTTAAAAAACAATACCAAAAAACCAATATTAACTATAACTTTCTCAAAAAAAATTCATCCCAAAAAAACTTAGTTGGCCCATCCTCTAGTCCATGTTACCAATCCTCAACATAAATGCCCCATGAAAATATTAAACATCCATTTTGGTTGCTCCCTTTGCCAAGTCATCGTCCATATCAAACTTGGATACTCTCGGTTGACCAAATCCTCGTAACATTAGAAAAACACAAAAATCTTAATCAACACTTTCGGAAAGGGCAGACTCGATCCATGGCTTCACCAAACTGACCAATGAGATGAAAGGCCAAGGATCACTAACAAATATTTTCCACCGTCGATTTGAAACGATAAGAAAACCGGACCGTCAGATCATAGCCAAAAGAAACACAAGACTCGATCGAGAGACGCGGCAGTTAACAAGACAACTAAGACAAAGCGGGCAAGTTACATTATGGTTTATGGGTATATAACCATTTTCGCACGCCTTTCATATTATTATCGTTCGTTGACGGGTTCTCTCGATTGAGGTGCGGAGGCGAGGCTCTACCAGAAACCCCAGGGTAAATACTTTGCTATGATGTCCGCAGATCTGTGGTGGCAAACATGGATCTGCGATGGGTTTTCTTTTGTTTGAGCATTCATTGTTCAGTGTTTGAGGTTTTTGTTCTCTCTCCTTTATGGCACAGGTTGTTATTTGGAATCCTTATTCGAAGGTTTAGTTTGGCTCCATGGCTCGTACCAAGCAGACAGCTCGTAAGTCCACGGGAGGAAAGGCTCCCAGGAAGCAGCTCGCGACCAAGGTTATTGTTCGACTCCAATTGGGTTCAATTTTACGCAAAGGCTGTTAGGGTTTTTATTCTTGGCCTTTAGGGTTTGGATTAATATACATCAGGGTTTCTAATTTAAGGGGTTTTAATATTTCAGGCTGCTCGCAAGTCTGCCCCCACTACCGGTGGTGTGAAGAAGCCACACAGATATCGTCCCGGAACTGTTGCTCTCCGGTAAGTGGTTTTGTCGTCCATGTTATATGTAAGGGTATGATGTTTGTCACTGGTTTAAATTTTTTCTTTTAGATGATTTTAAGCATTGGTGGTTTTTGGGGTACTGAAACTGTGAAATCGCGTGAAAGTTTGGCTGTGGTTTTTCTATATTTGTGAGTTTCCTTTTATAAGCTTATTTCTGAAACTGATAATCATTTTGGTGGGTTGCAGTGAAATTCGAAAATACCAGAAAAGTACTGAGCTTCTTATCCGAAAGCTGCCTTTCCAGAGATTGGTTCGAGAAATTGCGCAGGATTTCAAGGTATTTTTCTGAAAACCTCGATAGACTTTAGTTAGCAAGGCTATGACTGCAAGGTCTGATTAATTTCAGAGTATGAAAGGTAAAAGGTAATTCTTTTTGCGGTGATCAGCATTTTCTTTTAAAAATTATTCAAGATTAAACTGCTTTTGTACTCTTCCTTTTTAATTTCAGAGTCTAAAAGGTAAAAGGTCATTCTTTTTGCGGTGGTTAGATTGTGTTTGTTTGTTTTTGGTTGGTTTGTTATTTGTTCTTTATATTTATATTTATTTCTATTTTTATTTTTGTTTTTGTTATTGTTATCTTTTGTTTTTGATTTTATATTTTTCTGTTGTTTTCTTTTTTCTGTTTCTACATAAATTATACTGCATAGGGTTTGAACACAACTGTCTGGTAGGAAATTTTTAATTGAACTTTCAATTGGAAAGTGCTTCTTTCTTCTTCGGTGCAAAGTTGTTATTGGTCCTTACGGTAGCCTAAATGATGTCTTCTGGTATACCCTTGAATTTTGTGAAATTGATGGAAATGTATAGTTTTCGGTGCCTATATTTCTGTGAAATTGGTTGAAATGTTCAGTTTTTAGTATAAGGTAAATGGACGTATCTTTCTATTGACGGTTATTATTAATATGTCTGTTTGGTTAACATGAATGATTTAAGTTATCACGTTTGTTTTTTTCATTCATTTATTTATTTAAATATTTGATGTTGGGTGGTTTTTGAATAGTCTCTTAAATATTTTGAATTGTCTGTTTCAGACGGATCTGCGTTTCCAGAGTCATGCCGTTTTAGCTTTGCAGGAGGCCGCCGAAGCTTACCTCGTGGGTTTATTTGAGGATACTAACTTGTGTGCTATTCACGCTAAGAGGGTTACTATTATGCCCAAGGATATACAACTGGCCAGAAGGATTCGCGGTGAAAGGGCATAAGTTTATGTTCCCTCAAATATATGTGCTATTCAAGATCACCATTTTTTGATATATAATTGCCTCCTATGTACTTATTAGACGCTATATGACTTCTGCAATTCTGATTTCTGGTGTACATTTTAAATGGACCACCGTATTGGATTTATCCTTTGTGATGAACCTTGGTATGGTGGATTTAAGCCTGTTGGATTTTGCTAGATGTTCAAGCAACTGACTTGAAAACATACTTATATAACGATTGAATGTAGTGTTTGAAAAATGCACTGTTGTAAATTTTATCAGCTGTTCATTACAATATGCATTCTGTGTTTTTCGTGGGTACAATGAGGATTGATAATTTTCAGTAGATTCGTGTGTTGAAATTGGCTGCTACTTCTTCTCAGATGGTTTTTAAATACGGCCATTTATATGTTGCAGCTGTTTTAGATTTTTTTGTATCTTTAATGCGATTAATTGTATGCTATTATTTGGCAAAGCCAATATGTCTAATATTATTTTCTATAAGACACCCAGGCGTGGAAATTGGTTGCTTCCTTCTTAGATGATTTCCGATTGCAACAATTTGTGTTTCTGTGGTATTACATTTGTTGTTTCGTTATTGTAACTAATTGTATTCTATATTGCAATGCCAATATCTTGCCCATGACAAGCCAAACAACGAAGTGTCCGAGTGAGCTTGCTTGCAATTTTAATGGAATTCTAGGGATTCAAGTAAAAATGTTCATATTTCTATGCAGAAGACATTGCCATCAATTCATAAGACCTTTACAGGTTGATTGACGATGTAATTGAGATTTGTCAAGCCAGGCATGGGTTGGTATATCATGTCATTAATTGGATGTATTCTTAACCCTTTAATACTCGCCCTTTTGAAACTCCATATTGGAGTAAATTGGACCATTTGATTGTAAGGCACAATATCTGATTATAAGGCACAATATCTGAGTTTCCATGAGAAAATGCTGACATTCGTTTGTAACGTACATCACTTGGGCTAAAATTTAAAACAGTCATTCACATGAATTATCAAAATATGCCTTTTATATTTTAAGTCTTCCTGATGTATATTCTTTAATTTGTATTCGATATGATAAAATATTTCATTGGCATGTTTAATTTTTAATTACCATAAAGGTTGAGTAACCTGAAGTTACATCTTTGAGTCCTTGATTTTGGTAAAGCCGGTGAAGGGTGGAATCAGCTCTTTTATGCGTTGAAATTAGCCTTTGGAATTGATGTGTTTCAGCTGTTTCCTGCTCTTGTTTTATTAGAGCATAATAAGCCATGTAGTGTTGGTTTTTACGGGTTCGAGTAGTTTTGCTATACCTGAAATCAGTCAGATCAGCTAGTGAAAATATCACCTAAAATAGGTCGATTCAATGTCTGAATATATCACCGAAAATAGGTCGATTCAATGTCTGAATATATCACCGAAAATATGGTCAAAATACGTCAACATGTTTTAGGATTTCAAATCAGCTAGTGAAAATATCACCTAAAATAGGTCGATCCAATTTGTGTGAATATATCACCGAAAATATGGTCAAAATACGTCAAAATGTTTTGTATATTCGTATATTTCGTGTATCATGAATCAATATCAAAATGTTTTGTATATTCGTATATTTCGTGTATCATGAATCAATAACAGTTAATGTTAAATGATTAGTTTATATTTGTGCGCTGGTTGTGTGATCATTGAATCCAGTTACCCTATCATTGAATCCAGTTACCCTTTTTTAATGGAGGCTGCCTTGTTTGTTTGCATGGACGAAGTCTGTTCGTACTCCCTTAGGGTTTTGCAATTTGCATTTGATGTTTTATTATTTTAGTGGAAGTGCCATTTGATGTTGATGTTGATGTGAGGTGTCTTGTTCGTCTTCGATTGTTTGTCCAAGGTTCAAATACTTGGGTGTTGATAGTTCAATTTAGTTTTGGAGATAACGTTAAACACATTTTGCACCCTAGGTAAAGCATGAATGTTTCACATATTTATGCTTTCTCAATATCTAGTTTGATAGTGCAATTTGGCTTTGGAGATAACGTTAACACATTTTTGCAACCTAGGTGAGCATGAATGTTTCACATATTTATGCTTTTTCAATATCGAGTTTGGTGCTAGCAGAGTTTGACAAGTCTATGGGCAGACTTGAATATTTTATCGCATGTTTTTATTGAGCACATGGTTATTTCACACCTATACTCCTAACAATATAGTTGGGGTTGTCTCTCACCTAGCTCTCTATTGTTTTAACATCGTAGAACAATAAATTGGGGTTTGTCTCTCACTTATTTATTCATATGTTTGTTTTTCACCTAGCTATTTATATTTATTATATTATTAGTTAAATTTTATATCTTTGTTTTACACCTAGCTATTAATACTTATTATATTATTATTTAAATTTTATATTTTTGTTTTACACCTTTCTATTAATACTTATTATATTATTATTAAATTTTATATGTTTGTTTTTCATCTTGCTCTTTATATTTTATATTATTATTATTATCTAATTATATTATTATTAAATATTATTATTAAATTTTATATGTTTGTTTTTCATCTTGCTCTTTATATTTTATATTATTATTATTATCTAATTTGAAGGTTATGGTTTTATATTATTATTATCTAATTTGAAGGTTATGGTCAAGCGAGATATCAAAATTGTTATTTATACTTAATTGTATTATTATTATCCAATTTGAAAGCTATGGTTAAGCTAGACATCAAAATGGTCTTTAAGATTTCTTTGGGGACTCCTTTGGAGTGGTGTATGAAATCTTGTTTGGGGGAAAGGGATCTACCTTACATATGTATTCTAATGCTCTAGTTTTTGAACCTGTTATTTCTTAGGTCAATCTAATTTTGAGCTTGTGGCTTTTTAGGAGGAAGTACTATTTGTGGTGTATGAGACCTCTTTGTTTGTGGGAAAATGAATTTATCTTGTTTGTGTAGCAAGAGATCCACCTCATTTCAATGATTTGATTGCTAAGTCTATGAAGGCATACATACTCTATTGTTTTAGTTTTGAACTTGTTACCTCTTAGGCCCCTCTAATTTTGAACTAGTGACCATTCCAAGAGTTGGAATAGTCATTAGGATTTTGTGAATGGAAGGGAAAAATTGTCAGATTGTGAACCACTTTGGTCTGATTTGGTGTGAGAAAAATTTAGGGGGAATACCGAGGATGGATTTTCATCTAAGAAAGATGATGAAAAAAATTGTGCTTTTGCTGGTAAGGCAAAGAAGGGGAAGGGAAATAAATCTTATTCCAAGTTTGACACCGACAAAGAAGATAAGGAGCGTGACATGTTTAGGGTGAAATGTTTTCACTTTCACAAGCGTGGACATTATACCATTAATTGTTCACCAAAAAAAAAATAACAAGAATGTTTCAGCATTTGTGGCTAGTGAGGCTTTGGCCCCACAATTTGAGTTGGACTTTTCGTTGATTGCATATATGGTGTCAAGTGCGATGGGATCATGGTAGTATTTGGATAGTGGTGCATCTTTCCATATGATAAGAGATGGAATTTTTTTCAATGTTTTGGAGTAGAATGACTTCCAAATGCATATTGAAATGGGTGACGACATAAGGTATATCACTATCGAGATTGCTATAGTTACTTTCCAAAGATAGTGAGGTAAACCATTTTTATTAAAAGTTGTAATACATGTATTAGGCTTGAAAAAGAATTTAGTTTTAGCTGGAATGTTGGAGGATAGAGGTTATGATGTGGTTTTCAATGAAGGGAAAACTTTCTTTCGACATAAAGCCACATGACAAATCAAGAAGTTTGGGATTCATGTGAAGAATCTCTATAAACTTGATGTAGATGGCTATGCAAGGTGAGTTATGGCATAGGAGATTGAGCCATGGAGCTTTGTAGGTCATGCAACAGATTTCTACAGGTTTCTAAAGAGTATTGTTGCGCAAATAGATACATGTAAGGGATACACTGTGGGGAAGTGTGAGAAAGCCATGCAATTGTCCCTTGAGAGGGAGCTTGATTTGCATGCAGAGGAGGTACTCTTGGTTCCAAAGAATCAACCTCAAGATGTGGAGCAACCACATGCAGAGGATCTGGGAGTGGCAGAAATCAATCAAGCAAGCCACATGGGTAGAGAGAGTGCATGCAATTATACTTCTAAGTGTGAGGTGAGGCGATGTAAAAAATTAATTTCAAGAAGAAATTTGTGCAAGATTCATTGAGATTGTGTGTTTCATGGATTAAAAATGGCTGTGAGGAGCCCATAGTACATTAGTAGTAGGATTGGTTAGATTGATGCAGTTAGATTTTAGGACATAAATCAGAGTCACATGTATTAGATATTGAAGCGCAGATCAGAGTTGGCAGCGATGTAGAGTGCATGGATGCAAATGTCAGCGACGCAAAGAGTTTAGTGGACATGTGCAGTAAATACCAGCGGTCAAAATACTTAGAGGACAAATGCATATACTGATTTAGTGGTTTGGAGGCTATTCAATTTCAGAAGTGTTGCATGCAAAGGTTTCATGTGTGAGAAACAGTAGAGAAGTGTTGCATGTCGCATGCAAGGACATTTTTTTTTAATTGTTGAGAGTGTTGAAGTTTGCAATAAAAAATAGTGAAATTGACATCCAAAAGAAACATGACAGCACCTACACTAGTGTGGGACCACAAGTCGTGTAATGATGGGTTCTAGCGATACATTATTATGAAATTCAATTTATTTAATAAATTGGATGTGTCAAATTTAATTATTTTTTAATTAAATTGGACAATAAAATGTAATCTTATCTCATAATCACTTGTAATAGTTAATTGAGTGTGATAAATTCAGTGAGCTCATGAATTTTGAGTAGAGGGTGGTTGGTGAGACACGGAGTAATTTTATTAGTTATGGAGTTTGAATTGCAGTTGGTATATTAGTTTAATGCATGGGTAATCCGTGAAATCAGTTAGGTGAGTTAAAGTCAGTGGAACTAATTGTAACTGTTTGTTGCATTAGTGAGAGATCAAGTGAATTAAATCATATTTAATTCATACTGAGTGATTCGCCATGCAACTGATGATTTACTATTAATAAGTGCATGTATGTCAATTTCAGTGGAGAGTTAGTTGAGACAAAGGTTGAAGGGAAGTTGACTATCAGTTGTGTTAATAGCAAATTACCTAAATGTAGTTAAAACACTACAAGATACCTGTGATAATTGGCACAGTTGAGAAAGATTGAAATGCCTAAAGAATAGGGATTGCATTCCTCATGTATTGCGTGAGCAAGCTACGTTGAAGATAGGGTGAGAATTGGCCAAGTGTTGGCTCGATTTTGTCTAAATTAGTGTGAGACAGTTGTGAGAGTGAAAGAGATTTTTGTGAGAAGAGTGCATTGTAATTGTTTCATTATTCTTTGGTGAATATACAATAAAAGATAGAGGGGTTTTGAGCAACAAGCTTTCTTCGAGAAATTATGTGTTGTGGTTTGTTTTGATTTTTTCTTTACTTATTGTGATTGGCGATTGTGTTTATTTTCCGCAATTAATTTGTAGAAAGATTCAGTATCTAGCTTTAGTACATTGTTAGATCATATTCAATCCATTAATATACATATGTTTGTATAATTTCTACATATTTTGCATTAATGACAATGTGAATTTATTGAGAATAAATGCTTCTTGTTTTATCTTCTATTATTTGTATATATATTTTGTTTATTAAGTTGTTTTTTATTTTTTAGGTTTGATTTGGGATTTGAGAAATCGCGACCTAGAGGCATCTAATTTGTCAAAGTTACTTGGGGATTGTACTTGGCTTGGGCCACACCAACCCTAAGCTGATTAGATATTTTAGCACGTCTCCTTCTTTAGCACATAGCACAACCGCTCCTTGTGAGATTTGATCTTGTGTTGCCTTGATAATGAGACCCATCTTCATCCCCAGTGAGGTTTGATCTTGGGTTGCTTTGCTAATGAGACCCATCCACATTCTCAGTGAGATTTGATTTTGGGTCGTTGCTAATGAAACCCATCCTCAACCGATTGTGCTAGTAAAACTGAACAATGTTAAAGCAAATTAAATCACACACACACACACACACATATTTGGAAATTTTATTAATTTGAAAAAGAAGAAGAATATATTTTGATGTCTTTAACCCATTGAATATATTTCTTATTTTTAATAAAGATGAAAATTAAAAGTTTGATATATATAATATATATATATAAAGAGAGAAGAGAAAATATTTTGATGTCTTTGAATACAATGAATATATTTCTTATTTTTAATAAAAGTGACAATTAAAAGTGAATTTGTCGAGGGTGTATTGAGAATCCTTTTAATTGTGAATGCATAGATTGGTAGGATGAAATTCAATGAAAAAGATTTTAACTAGCATGTGGCAAGGATGTTTTTTTAAGTTGTTTAGTAACTTTTTTTTTTGTTCTTTAATTATGGTTTAATAAATTAAAGAAGTCTTTTTTAATTGTGAAAATGCATGGGTTAGTTTTATTTAGAGAAAATCCAGTTAAAAAGGTTTAAAATAGTGTGGAGGTGTAAATGTGATGCTCATTTGTAGGGTGCGAGTGAAAAGGGAGTAATAAAGGGTGAAACATGAGTAAGAAAAAGGGTTTTCAAATTAGAGGAAAAAGTGTTTTAACATGGTAAGAAAAAAGGGTTTTTCAAATTAGAGGAAAAATAGTGTTCTAACATGGTATATCGAAAAGTGTTTTAAGATGATATGTCATGCATTTGCATGTTGTTTTAAAAATGAAGAAAAATAATAATTAGTGGATGAAGATGAAGGCTCTTATTCCTTTTGAATCATGTTTTTTTGGATGGGGTGCCAAGATGGGAACATTTTCAAATATCCCTGTCTTGAGAGCTTGAGGAATTGGAATGTTGGCAACAAACTTTTATTTTTAAAATTGAGAGCTTGAGGAATTTGGAAAGTTCGCAACAAAATTTTATTTTGAAAATTGTTTCATTTTGTAGGTCTGCCATAACAACTCAAATCTTGGGTTTTTTTCAAAGATTCATCGAGGCCATAGAAATTGAAATCATGCCGGCCTTCCTGTTTTCCCATGAGGCCACAATGTTAGTATTTTGTTGGCACAACTCAAGATGGGAGATGTGGGGTGGTTCTCAATTAATATGCCAAGGAACTCTCTCCCTCTAGATTTAGCAAAATCTGGGAATTGGCTCAAATAACAAAGAAAAAATTGATGCATGCTAGATGTATTTTTTTTTTTTTGCATTACATCTAAACATTGATTCCATGCAAGTCTATGGATCCCAAGTGTATCATTAATTGACAGTGTAAAGTTAGGTAGTGGATGAAATGGGACTTGTTTTTGAGATAATATGGCTTTTTTTAAAGCACAAGAGAGTTATATATGGATAATTTGGTATTTTAACATGATTTTCAACCTCATTTTGTGCTTATCTTTTTATGGGTCTTGGTGTGTTTTTTTCATGTCTTTAATTATGTTTTAGAATTGATTTAGGTTATTTATGTAAATTTTATTCTGGTTGCTTGAATAATGGATTATAATGTGTAGTTGAATTTGATGATTATGTATCAATAAGCAACATAACATTAATCTTGATTTGGTTGTTTTGCTTTATGGTTTTTATTAGTTAGAAGTTTGAAGGATTTATCAATTATCTTTTAATAGATAACTCAAAATACTCCTTTTAATGGAATGCAGTTGTAGAAAAGAAAACATTGGGTATCCTTGGAACAATTTGAAACAATAATACGCATTGATTTTTCAATCACTTTTGCTTCAAATTATTTTATTTTATTTTATATTTTAAAATTAAAGAGTATTTATTATGTAAATCAGTGCTTAGCTTGTGGCAAATACATTAGGAATTATATATTATTTTTTTTTCAAATTTTTTATCATTTTTTTCCTATCCAAAAGATATGCTAGACTTTTTGGAGCATATTGTCGAGTGACAAAACTAAGGTTTTTTTAGTTGTATACCTTATAGAATTGCCCTAGCCAAAACAATAATTTCAAAACATAAAATTATTGATTGATAATAAAGTCCTTAATGACTATGAATTTGACTATTTTTGAAAATAAAAATTTGACTCGAAGAATACTCGAGGAAGCCAAGGTGGTAGAAGAAATCTGCTCGTGCTCCGCAGCCACGGCTGCTTTCTGCTGGCTGCTCTTCTACCTCCAGCCGTGCACATGGCCCTTTCGGAGTCCTCCCCAAAGGTGGCCTCTTCCCTAGATCAGGCCCAGGCCTTCTCGACTATGATCAACTCCTTAGATCCTCCCCGCCCTAGGCCGACGATCTCAAAATTTGTTAAGAAGCTCGATGGAATTCAGGCGGTCTCCCTTCCTCCGACAATTCTGCACATGGCTGCCTTTCTCTAGCCGAGAAGGGTCTCATAGGTCAATTTACTGAGTTATGGCCCTCTCCGAAGACTGTTAAAAAATGGGTTGAGTGTAACTGGTAAGACAAGATCAATGGCAAAATATATATTCGTTTTTGCAGTAGAGACTAATTCACCTTTCACTTTGAATCGAAAGAGGACAAGGATTTGATCTTCAGGAATGACCCCTACTTCATGGACACCAGAGGTTTCTATCTCAACAAATGGACTTCAGATTTTGACCTTGAACTTGATATGCCAAACATCGTCCTAGTGTGGGTGCGCCTTTCCCACCTTCCTTTGCACTGTTGGGGGGATGACTCTGTTCATGTGATTGGAAACGCTGTTGGCAAGTTCATTGATCGGAGTGAACCAAAAGAAAACATGCAAACCTGTGCTAGGATATGCGTCGAAGTGGATATGGGTAAAGGCCTCTCTGAAGCGATCAAGCCAAAAGTTGACGAATTGACTCACTTTCAACAGCTCGACTACGAGCAAATCCCATTTAAATGCAAGGTATGTCACGAATATAGCCATTTTGTGAATAGGTGATCTAAAGTTAGTAATATTGAAAGCCCGGATCCAAACACACAATGGGAAACCATAAAAAAAGAAGAAGACCTCTTCGAATCCTAGAAGCACTAGCAACTCCTTGGCCCACTCTGCACCCCCTCCCAAAGCCACCCCCTCTTTCCCCTCCTCTTCCTCTCCTCATCCCTCCGACCCTTCCCACCAACTTGCTGATCCTCCTATCCCTCCCTCCAATGCTTCTCTAGCCTCCTCCAACCCCTTCTCCTCCCTTGCCCCCTGTTGGGGCCCTTGTTTTGAAATTAAATAGTTTTGTGTTGCGGAGAACAGGTCGCAGAGTGCAACCACGGTAGACAGAGAGCTGTCATGGTTGCGAAGAGGTGAAGGGCAGGTGGCGCGACGGTTTCGGAAGCAGGTATAGATGACAAAGGGAAGCGGTAGAAGACAATCAGTGGGATTCCCAGCGATCAGGGAAAGCAACGAACAACAGAGCAGAAAAGAAGGAAGAATTGTCAGTCGCGCTGGCAATGGAACAAATAGGCAGCCGATCAGCGGAAAGAAGAGGTTGGCTCAGTAGGGATCGGAGAGCAGGAGCTGTAGGAGAGCTCTGTTCATGTTGTTTTGTTCTCTCTCTCTCATCGTTCTGTTCTGTTCTATATCTCGTACTGCGATTGTAGTCATTTCTACCAGGCATGCCCTGAGGAGTGTTGTAATAGTCTTTTGCTGTTAATGCATCACTTTCTAATATAAGGCCGCTGTTCTGATTTTTGTCTTGTGTTATGGTTTATTGGGATATACGACTATTTGAATTTTTGTTTATCATTCTGATCAAGTTCACGAGTATTGTTATCTGTCTCGTATTTACACTTAATCGAAGTACTTAAGTTATGGATGGTTTGCGCATTTACCATGCTTGATCAATACCTGACCCAACCCCAGCGTTAGTAAGGTTGCGACACGCCTTGGGTGAGACACTCTGTTCCTCGTAGCAAGGTGAAAATGCTGGCGTTGTGCTAGACTACCGTAGTAACCCTTGTTGGCCACCTTTCTGAACCTGGGTCTCCCCTTGAGACCTCTTTTCTTGTGAACAAATGGTTCCGTTGCCGAGACTTGAAATATCATTCTGGAGTTAGATCATGGTATCACGGATCTTCGAGAAAGAAATACAGAAATGGTGGGATGATCATTTGGACCAGTTCATAGCTTAGCAAGCGGAAGTGAGACAACAGAAAGAGAAGACTTTCAAGACCCAAATTCTCTTCTCCGAGTCTGCGAGTGATATCTACGAGATCTTTTGGGGAAAGTTTCATGAGGAGCTCTACAACTGGTTGCGGAGATTACATATCAAGGCAGTCCTGAGAGGGTTACAGACCATCTGTCGCAAGTGGGTGCACTCAGATCTGGTAGCACTCCATCGGTTAGATACCGATTTGACCCGAGCTGTAGATTTCTGGGTGCAATCTACCTTGGAAGGATACATAGTAGAGTTTGTAGCTAAACACTACCAGTGTTTCTCAAAAGCAGAGGAAGCATTCAGATCAGGGCTGCGTGGAGGACTGCTGAGGGAGATAACTCTGTGGATTGAGGCGTTGATGGTGGACGAAGGATTGATGGAGTTCCAAAACGCTGAGATGGAGACCTAAACCTCCAGTACCGGGGGAAGGGAATGAAGGAGAGACGCTACAAGTAAGCTGAAAAGGGGGAATAGGGATATGGATGTCGAGACCTCCAGTAGGTTAAGGGAACGACAAGCACATTGGAGGGCGCAACTTGTTGAGAAGTGGCGAGAAAGGGCTATGAAAGAATTGGAAAGACAACAAGGAAAAGGGAGAGAAAAAGGAGATGTGCCTCAGACCACGAAGTAGATGGAAGGTCAGACGGGTTCCCAGGATATAGGGGGGACCATTAAGGAAGTGCAACAGGGGTAGAGGAGCCCAGACCTAGCAGAAAAGGGAAAGGAGTATGACAGAAATGACGCGCACCCCGAGGAGACATTTGATGTAGAGCTACATGTTGCGATGGAGCAGCTATTCCGAGAAACGCTGGCACCCATAATCCCAGGTAACTCTATTCCCCAAAGCCCAAGTAGCTCTAATCCCGACCTTCCCCTGGTACTCTATCAACCACTAGGTGAAATTTTTGTTAAGCTACGGGAATTAAATAAGCCAAGTAGCGTTTAGTCCATAGTAATACACACTAGCAACAGTACTAGTAATACCATCTCACAGCCGGGAGTAAGGGAAATTGTTCTAGTAAGCCCCACACAAGGAAGCATGGCGTGATCATTTACTCGGTACCCAGAGTTTTCTGAGAGGGGTAATGATGATGTGGAGCAACACTTGTACCTTTGTGAGGCCATATGGAAGACTCGACAGACACCAGACACAAGTAAGTTAGTAGAATTTCAAACTACTCTCCAGGAGAGAGCTCTACGCTGGTTTATAAAGTGGTCTGAGACTCATCAGAACCCAGCATTAGACGATGTAAAAAGGGATTTCGTGAAAGAGTTCAAATTACCCCAAACAGATCAACAGGGTTTATCAGAGACGTGGGAGATCAAGCAATGAGAAGGGGAAACTGCATGGGATCTGATGAGGATATTCAAGGATGCGATTGGAAAAATCAGCTACTCGATCGATCCCAATCACCAAAGGGATTGGTTTATCAAGGCCCTACTCTCGCTGACAAGGACCCCGCTGACACAACAAAATATTGAGATGATGCAAAATGCATTAGAACAGGCCATGAAGATAGAGGCCATGGAGGGACACTCGCAAGAGTTTAAAGGAGGGGCATCAGCTCAGGACCCTTCCATACTGGGACTACAACATCAAATAGCTAGCCTGACAGAAAAACTAAAGGAAATTCAACCCCTGTGTCTAGTGAGGCCAAATGTATGGTGTACGCACTGTTTAATGGAAGGACATGTGGTAATCGAATGTCCTTGATTATGAGGCAAGAACGTGGGGACACCAGCAACAGGGGCACGAGGAGCTCCACCAGCGGGAGGGGTCGCGAAAATAAATACCCAAGGATTATATCCGCCACAACACCCATACACGGGGTTCCCCGCGCAACAAAATTTAGAAATGACTGAGTATTGCGAGATCTGCAAAAGCGTGGGCCACTCACCCCGCCTATGCCCCATACTACAAAAGTACTCCAATGTCCCGAACGTGTACTATGAGTTCTGTGCATCTACCACGCACAACACAGAGCAGTGCAAAGCTCTGGATGCTTTGGTAGAACGGTTAGACATGCCTTCATATAGAGTGAACAAGGCTCCTAGAGGACAAGGAGGAGGCATGAGAGGAGGCCGAGGGGGAGGAAGAGGACCAGTACGATGCTACAACTATGACCAAGAGGGCCATGTGACTAGGGAGTGTTCACTTCATAGAAGACCCTGGTGCTCTCAGTGCAGGGTTAATACACAGGCAATAGAAGACTGCCTAGATCTCATCAAAAGATGGGAAGAAAGGGCCAGACAAAGAGGAACAAATCTAGTAAATGTCGAGCCAAGAATAATCGAGGCTCAAACCATGCAGAGCGTAATTATAGTGATGTGGGGAGGCAAACGAACCGGGGAAGATGCACGAAGGATGGACTCGATAAAACTGGTAAGACTAGTATCTCCAAAGCCAACATTCAGACCAGAGAAACATAAGCAATTCTTTCAAGAGGAAGCAGAAGCATTTTCCTAGCTTGGGGGAAGAAAAGGAATCGAAATGCCACGACCAAAGGAAGGGGATGAAAACCAAGCCAATACAGGTACTACAATTGAAGAATGGTTCCGTATATTTCTAAAAATTGTTAACAATGCACCCATGTTGGAACAATTAAAACAGAACCTGGAAAGAGTAGTATAGAAGATGGCGTACCCAGGGGAATCATCTGGCACGACACATAAATATATACAAAGAGTGAAGAGAAATAAGAGAAGGACAGGGAAGGAGTTCCGGGTGAATACTCAAGTTGCAAGATTCCAAATCAAGGACATAATGCTTGATCTGGGGTCCGACGTAAATATCTTGCCCAGAAAAATGTGGGAAGCATTGGGGAAACCAAGAATAACATACTCACCAATTCAAATCTGTATGGAAATCCAGTACTGCATTGTGCCCATAGGCAGGCTGGAGGAGGTCGAAGTCGACGTTGCGAGAGTAAAGATGTACACGGACTTTGAGGTCATCGACATTATAGGAGACAAATATCCCTATCCAGCATCACTGGGGATCGATTTGGCTTTTGAAAACTATGCAGTAATAGATTTAAAGAAGGAACTGATGATCTCTGAGGACAGAGAGCTCAGGCAGCCAGTGAAGACCATGACACAAGTAATACAAAAAATAGCCGCCGAGGCCAATGTTCAGATCTCAAACGTCTTCGACGGTCTATTGACTGTCACGGGAGAAAAGGAGGTCACCTAGATCACAACAGAAATGGATCTGCTTATGCAAGGATGATAGCAGGCCATTGATAACTTTTGAGAGATGAAAGCTTCCGCACTAATAAAGGTCCCAGAGTTGGGGCCCTTGTTTGGGCACGTAGAAGAAAAGGAGCAGACAGAACGGGCCACGAAGTCAAGTGGACCAATGGAAACTGAGGCGGCAGGAAACATTTGACTCGGGACGAGTCAATAGAATGTGGTCGGGGCCTGTTGGGGTCCTTGTTTTGAAATTAAACAATTTTGTGTTGCGGAGTGCAACCACGGTAGACAGAGAGCTGTCATGGTTGCGAAGAGGTGAAGGGAAGGTGGCGCGTTTGTTGTGGAATCAGGTGCAGATGGCAAAGGGAAGCGGCATAAGACAATCAATGGGATTCCCAGCAATAAGGGAAAGCAACAAACAACCGAGCGGAAAAGAAGGAAGAACTGTCAGTCACGCTGGTGATGGAACAAATAGGCAGCCGATCAATGGAAAGAAGAGGTTGGCTCAGTAGGGATTGGAGAGCAGGAGTTGTAGGAGAGCTCTGTTCATGTTGTTCTGTTCTTTCTCTCTCATCGTTATGTTCTGTTCTATATCTTGTATTGCGATTGTAATCAGTTCTGCCAGACACGCTTTGAGGAGTGTTGTAATAGTATTTTGCTGTTAATGCATCGCTTTCTAATATAAGGCTGCTGTTCTGAGTTCTGTCTTATGTTATGGTTTAGTGGGATATACGGCTATTTTAAATTTTTGTTTATCATTCTGATAAAGTTCATGAGTATTTTTATCTGTATGTTATTTACACTTAATCAAAGTACTTAAGTTATGGATGGTTTGCACATTTACTATGCTTGATCGATCCTTGACCCAACCCCAACCTTAGTAAGGTTGCGGCATGCCTCGGGTGAGAAACTCTGTTCCTCGGAGTAGGGTGAAAATGCCGGCGTTGTGCTAGACTACTGCGGTAACCCTTGTTGGCCACCTTTCTGAACCTGGGTCTCCCCCTGAGACCTCTTTTCTTGCCAACACCCCCTCTGAAGATGATCCTCCCCTACTCTCTATCCCCTCTTAGCCCGCCTCCCCTCATTCTTCCCCTATTAATCCTGATCCCCCCTCCTTTTCTTTAGACCCCTCCTCAACCCAAATCACTAGAAATTATGTAAAAGAACATGGAGTCACTCTGGAAAATCTAAAGAAAACTGGCTCTGGAAGGAAGACATCCAAGCAACACAGAGATGAAACTGCTCAAAAAGATATAGCCCTTGGATCCCAGAACCCTATTGAAACTTATATCTTAGGGAAAAATAGCAAATATTCAGGACAAAAGGAGCAAGGAGGGAAGACAGGGTCTCGCTCTACTTTCCTGAAATGATGAAAGCCCTCTCATGGAACTGTAGGGGTTTAGGGCACCCCTAAAAAAATTCAGCCCTAAAAGATCTAATGAATAAGGAAAAGCCGGATATTATTCTCCTTTAGGAAACTAAGCATGGAGATCTTGACATGGAAATAATTATAAACAAAATGAAGAATCATTCGGGCACCCACTCAGAATCCATGGGTGCCTTAGGTGGAATTGCCACTACTTGGAATCAAAGTGTCTAGAAGCAAAATTTTTTAGCAAAAATGAAAAACTGGATCAAAGTGACTCTACAAAACATTAAAGAGAGAATTGAGATCATCATTTACAATATATACAAACCTAATAATTATAGGGATAAAGAGATCTGTTGGAATGCTCTAAAAAATGACAGTGATAATGAAGACACTAGCAATAACATTATTGCAGGTGATTTCAACTTAATCCTTAATGAAAATGAAAAAAGAGGTGGCTGTTTCAACCCGTATCCCTCTAAATATCTGTTTGAAACCATCATTCAAGACCATGATTTGGTTGATATTTCCCCAAAATATCGCAAATACACTTGGAGAAATCGCAGGATAGGAGGAGGAAACATCATGGAGCGTATTGACAGATTTCTTGTGGCTGTCCCACTCCTCTCGTTCTTCTCCAGTGCCACTACCAACATCCTCTCCTCCTCCGCCTCTGACCACTACCCCATCACCTTCTCCCTTGGTGACCAACCCTCTCTTGGCCCCCTCCCTTTCAAATATAACCCTCTTTGGAATGATATTCTGGAAGCAAGACAATTAGTACGCAATACCTGGTTGCAACATGTGGAGGGATCTCCATCGTTTATTTGGGAAGCCAAACTAAAGACGGTCAAAATGACCTTAAATGAATGGGCCAAACTACACTACAAGGAGCTAGAAAATACCAAAACTGAAATAAAAGCAAAGTTGGAGGCTGTCCATAACACCATTGACTCTTAAGGGACAAATCAGGAGAACTCCAACCATGAAAAATATCTCTATTGGAAATTATATAAAATCAAAAGGAAAGAAGAGGAGAAGTGGAGAATAAAATCCAGAAATTTGTGGCTTCAGGCAGGTGACAAAAACACCTCCTTCCACAAACAAGCTACAGTTCACAAGACTAGAAACAACATATCTTCTATCATAGACAATGAAGGTAAAATTCAGACATATCAAGAACTAATTAAAGCTGCTTCCACCACTCATTACAAAGATCTGCTCACTAAAACAAAAGAGCCTAAAGACTACTCTGACTTCTTAAGGCATCTGCCAAATCTGATCTCTGAGGAGATGAACAACATTTTGAAAAAAGATATAGAAGACGCTGCAATCCAATGTGCCATTTGGTTCGTGCATCCTGACAAGGCTCCAAGTCTTGATGGCTTCTCCATGAGCTTCTACAGGACCTACTGTGACTTAATAAAAAAGGACTTGACCAAAATGATACAATGGGGTCAAAGAAAGAAGAAAATAGGGGCTTCAACAACTCAACCTACCTCATTGTTGTCCCCAAAGAAAACCACCTCTCCTCCTTCTCAAGGTTTAGACCTATCTCCCTCTACAATTCCTCTTACAAAATTATTACCAAAATCCTTGCCATGCGCCTCAAGCCCTTTCTCCCCAGTCTCATCTCGGAAAATCAAGGAGGCTTCATCTCCCAAAGGAAAATTTCGAACTCGATCCTCCTTGTACAAGAAGCCATCCACTCAAGTATGACTCGCAAAGAGAAATGATTTGTTCTCAAACTCGATCTAGCCAATGCTTTTGATAGGGTTAGACACTCCTTCCTCATATTAGTCCTCCAGAAAATGGGCTTCGACAATGACTTCATCGCCCTTATCAAATCTTGCATCTCTAGCCCTTGGATCTCCCCCCACATAAATGGTAGGCCTGCAACCTTATTTTAGTCCTCTCGCAATCTTAGACAAGGCTTCCCTCTCTCTCCCTTTCTCTTTATTCTCATGGCCGAATCCTTCAGCAGGGCCTTACATCACATGCGAAGAGTAGGC
This sequence comes from Pinus albicaulis, assembly GCA_034641835.2. Lineage (NCBI taxonomy): Eukaryota > Viridiplantae > Streptophyta > Pinopsida > Pinales > Pinaceae > Pinus > Pinus albicaulis. Next base: position 1,521,400,055 of record CM076575.1, on the reverse strand, counting down.
CTCATCACTGGAATTAAATTTGGCAATAGTGTCAAAAATATGAACCATTCGCAATTTTCATATGACACTCTCTTGATGGGTGGTGCAACTTGCATAATTGCTCACAGATTCAAATATCTCCTTGAAAAATTCATGCTTTACTCTAGAGGGCTGATAAACTTTCAAAAAAGTTGCATTTATGGTTGGAACGCAACTAACCAAACCATTCACAACATTGCACAAATTTTTGGAGTTTCTTATAAACTGAACTGGGATCACTTCAATTATTTAGGCACGCCTATCAGTGCAGGACCTTTAAAGTCAGAAGTCTAGAACATTACAATAGACAAAATGAAGAGAAAATTCTAGCAATGGGGTTCTTCTTGGTTAAACCTTGTTGGGCGAGTAGTCTTGCTCAAATCTGCCCTCTCATCTCTGCCCTTGTATCATTTCACTCTGCTTCATGCCCCTGCCAGCATACATCACAAATTTGAAGCAATTCTAAGGCATTTTATCTGGCAGGGTGGAAAAAATGAGAAGAAAAAATATAATATTGTTAAGTGGAGGCATGTCACTCAAGACTACGAAAATGGAGGGCTCAGAATCCGCTCACCCAAGCTTCTGAATAATGCCTTTGGGGGAAAGATTGTGTGGAGGTTAATCAACGGACAACAAGCTTGGTGGAAAAGAGTTATTGAATCCAAATACCTCAACTCTCCCAGAAAACAACGCCTAGATCAAGACATCCCAAATAGACCCTGCTCCAAAATCTGGGCCCTTTTTAAGAAATCCATTCCTTTATTAATTCGCAACCTCTCCAAAGTCCCTCAAGGGGGAAACAACATTAATATTGGGAGAGACAAAATTATGGGGCAAAATCCACTCTTGGTAAGACCTGGCACTCAACGCATTCTCTCTTATTTACAGAATCTTGAATTAAAATTTTCAAGTCAATTCTCTAAGTGGGATGACCAGACTAATAATTTTGTTGGATGGCACTTTCCCCCTGTCCCTCCTGATTTGGATGCAGACCTCTCCAACCTCCAAGTCCCGCTCCATGGTGCTGCTCCCTTGCGAAAATACAATATGGTTAGCTTTTGCTGGGATCCCACAAGATTCGCTTACACCATCAAAGCTGCTCGCTGGAAGCTATCCCAAAGATAAAGATCTTTATCTGGACTCTCCTCAAAGGAAAGATCCTCACCTCAGAAAATTTAAAGAAAAACAGAGTGAATGGACCATTTAGATGCCCCCCAATTGTCAATGTGCAGAAGAGACTGTGCATCATCTTTTTGTCAAGTGTCATTTCGCGGCTCAATGTTGGGAAGATCTCACTTCATCCTCCCAACTTCACTTGGGTTTCATCAATGCCATTTCTGATTTGATTAAAAACTTGAGGAAAAATTACCCTTCAGGAAAAAAGAAAAACAACTTAGTTAGAAGGGTCTGGGATACCCTTCCGTATGTGCTCTTATGGAACATATGGCTCGTCAGAAACAAAGTTTTCAACAACAAAAAGCCTTCTTCTAGGAAGGTTTGTAACAAGACATGTAGTCTCACTCTCGAAACAATTGTCTCTAAAAACACCAACAACATCAACGTTAGTGACCTCCAAGTGGAGGAAAGGAAATTTTTGTGCAAACTGCTGGACAGTTCTGGCTTCTTCACGCTTCCAGCCAATCAACCTCATCAAAATTAAGCATGGAAGGTTCATCTAAAAGAAAATGAATTTATTGAATGGTTGGATAGTTTCTCAAGGCCTACTCTTTTATTTGATAGTGCATCCAAATCGAACCCAGGCATTGCTGGAGCAGGAGGCATTATCAAAAATGGAAATGGAAGCACTCTTCTCTCCTTCGAGTGGGGTCTTGGCTCCCTCTCCAACAACAAAGCATAAGCTTACGCCCTCCTCCAAGGCCTCCATCAATTAAAAAAAACAACATCACCAACACAATGGTTTTCAGGGATTCCTCTATAATCATCCTCATGATGATCAAATACCACCCCATCCACAATATAGACCTCCACAGGATTGTTAGCAGATGTTGTAGCATATCCAGAGACATGAAAGACATATCCTTCCATCATATCCTTAGAATGAACAACAAGATTTCTGATACTCTCGCAAACAAGACATGTGAAAGAACAACTGGGCAAATCCTCTGCAATGATAACCTATCTCTGATTCCCCTGCCATGTTCTTGAATCTGCTGAATAATATATTTTTTCGGATCCCCCCTTATGAATACTTTGAAATACACAAACCCTCTTGTACCTCCTCCCTCTTCTCTCCCGTGACCCTATCTCCTTGGGCTCACTCCCCTGCTGCTTTCTCACCTCTCCACTGCGTTATATATCCCCTCGCCCCCTCAAATTCCCTCATCCTCCTGTAGCGTTCCCCTGCTTAGCGCATTTTCTCCCTGCTGCTGGACTCTTGCTCCACGATCTCACCTCCCGCTTCTAGCCTTCTGCTCCACGCATATACCTCCCCTCCATAGTGTGCCCTCCCCTCTTATATCCACCGGTCACCGCTCTCTTTCTCAGCATTATGGCACGCAACGAAGATTTTTTTCATTGTGCAAATCTCCAGGGCGAGTTGGAGAAAATTCGTGCTCAACAAAAACTCCTTGACGACAAACAACAGGCTGATGTGAAACTCTTCCTGCACAAGGTAACGTCTCTCCAACAACAGTTCAATGATCTCTCCAATCGCTGCGCCCATGCAGAAGAATCTGTTCAAATTCTCAAATACATCCTTGAGAAACGCTTAGCCCCAAGCTCTAGCTCCAACAATGTGAGAAACGCTGGCACATAGGACAACACAGATGCTTCAACCAGATGCCCAATAAGCATCGACTGATTTCTCATCTCTTCTTCTTAGCATGGCTTTTAAGTTTATTCTACTTATTTCTTAGTTTGTCCGAATCTACTCGTTATCTATATTTCAATATTTTTTGAACAATAGACACAAAGAAGGCATAACATTTTGTGGTAGCTACCTTCTATATTGCTCCTCAGAAACACTTGGATGTAACAAGGAAAATTTTCCTTCCCTTTTTTGGAATATAAATTGGCACACAATATTGTTAAAAAAAAATGACTATGAATTTGATTCAATGAGTTGATTTGCATCGGGTTAAATTAATTTGAGTTATTAGACTCCATTAAGGGATAATTGATGACCTGATTTGGCCATTGATGTGCAATTATTTTGCTTTCAATTCACATCCATCATTAGTGAATTTGTTAGCTTCTTTGTCACGGTCTTGTAATACATGAAAGTATGTTATTGATGGAATGTCTTTCACTTTTTTTTTTTTTTTTGGTCGTGATATTTTCCATATGTTTCTTTCACATGTTTTCCTTTGGCAATCAAGAGATACTGTTAAACATCATAAATCTTTGCTTGATTATTTGTCATATGACCAAGCCCCCCATGAGTACTTGAATGCTTAATCATCCTTAGGGTCATAAATAACCCCTCCCCTCTTACCACTCTTGGATTTTGTTTAGATGCCCCATCAAAATAGAGAATCCATCATTATCTAATATTCTTTGAAGTTATGAATTCTGCATCTATCATTTTAAGCTTACATAGTTCTGCAATATTCACCCATATTTTTTCTATGTTATCCATACCTACCAATTTACTAAGCCATACTTGCTCGTATTGTTTCAAATATTTCACAGAGGAGCTAGGATCTTGTTTTTGAGCTTCAAATTTGACACATAATGTTAATGATTTAGTTGCAGTGCTTTGGGGAGTAAGTTCACATTGGAAAACCAAACTTCCCACGATATAAATTTGGTAATGGCTTCCCAATACATTTTGAGAAGAGGATTTCATCCATAACTTTTTTATGATACTTACATCCCAAAAAAATATGAGAGATCTTCCACTTAATTTTTGTAGAGAGAGCATCTTGAGGGGCCACGCATGCCTCTCTAACTAGGTTCTTAACAGACAATATATTTTTGTGTAAGGAGCCCATGAAGGAATTCACCATCTTTGTCCCAATTGGAGATGCTAGCAAATGTTATCGTAGGGGAATGGATTCAAGTAATTTCTCAAGAGGTCGTTGGTCCATAATCTTATTAATGTATATATTAATACTGATATTATTTCTTGGCTTCCAAAACATCTCAAGCGGATGAGGGGGGATTTTGAAACAAATAATTTTCAGATCGAGGAACAATATTTCATTATATGGATGGATTTAAGGGATCAAGCTCTTCTCCTTAAACATATTTTGCCTTCAATATTGCTTTCCACTATGGAGCAAGTTGAGTTGAGAATTGGTATAAAGGTAGAGCAAAGACATTTGCCTTTAATAACAACATGCCTAACAAGGTTGAACCATTGAGCTCCCCAAGAGGTAAATGTCCCTTTAAATTTTGCTAGGACTCCTTCCTATGTTTGCGATGAATGCGATTTTAGGAAGATTGGAATTCCTAAATATTTGAATTTATTCCATGATTCAATTGTTTGAAAACCTAAAAGTCTTCAATTGTTTCGCTTTAGCACCGTCGAGGCTCGTGGTGCTATACAAATCACTTAAGTGAAAAACCACCTCCTTTGAGTGATGAAATGTCTTAAATTTTTATATTTCTTGCAACAATCTCGTTAATATTATTTTTCCAAACTCTAATTTTTGCTTGCTTGTGTTTTTTTTGTGTGTTTATACCTCTAGCCTTTAACCAAATGCTTCAGGATTTCAAATGCCAAATATCTTCTTCTCTGAGAGTTTTATGATAGCCTACAAATTCTTCCTCTTATTCTTGCAACAAATCATGTGTTACTAACCCATTCTCCATCTTATCATGTATAATTTCCATTTTTTTCACATACTTGTATCTTTCCCTGTTTTTATTACTCCTAGTCTTGAGCTCATTGTTTTAATCCAAGCTTCAAGCGCTTGATATTTTTCTCCCGTATCATAAATGAGCTTCCCATTACCCACTCACTCCAAACCTTCTTCAACATATCATTGAAGTTTGATGAGTTTTCCCAAATATGACAATAGCGAAAGAGTAGTGGTCCGAAGTTAATAAGTTTTGAGATATCAAGAGAGATCAACCTATGATATGCGATGTTTCAAGGGAGGACTTCGGAAATGACCATTTTTTTGGGGGATAAGAATGAATATGAAGTTGAAAATATGTCTAACTAGCTTGCAATATGACTTGGTCCATTCCACTTATTGCTTCAGGTGAATTTGTTAGTAGAATGATTTATATATATCAAATTTAATTTATGGATAAGGTATTCTAAATGTTCTTGGAATTGATCTCTAATGTGATATCTCCATTTTCTCTCCCACTCATGTAGGGTTATATTAAAGTCACCATCCAATATGCATTCGGATCTAAAAATCATGTCCCCAAGGGCCACTGATTAATCGATATATTAATACTATTACCATTTCTTGGCTTTCAAAACATCTCGAGAAAATGAGGGGGGATGCTGAAGAAAATAATTTTTAGATCAAGGAACAATCTTTCATTATCTGGATGGATTTAATGCATCAAGCTCTTCTCCTTGAACCTATTTTTCCTTCAAGACTGCTTTCCACTAGAGTTCTTTTTGGTTGACAAATCTCCAAACTAGTTTTGATCAATTTGCTTTGTTGCATCCCCTATTATTCCCAAAAATCCATGATTTTTAGGGGCCTTCTAGAGCCCATTTAAGGAAATGGAAATTTTTGGAGTTTTCCTTACCACATTCCCATAGGAATTTGTGGGTTTCTTTTTCTAAAGCCGAAAGGATGTTTTGTGGAGCAAGGAGAGCTGAGAATTGGTATGGAGGAAAAACAAAGAGAGATGGCTTGATAAGAACAACATGCCCAACAAGGTTGAGCCATTGAGCTTCCCAAGAGGAAAATTTCCCTTTAAATTTTTCTAGGACTCCTTCCCATGCTTGAGATGAATGTGATTTTAGGAAGATTGGAATTCCTAAATATTTGAATTTCTTCCATGATTCAATTGTTTTAAAACTCAAAATTCTTCCAATTTGTCTTTTCTTTCTTAATGAGACATTCTATGTATAAATTTGATATTTCCTTGAGTTTATTTGGTCTTCAGAGGCTTTCAAAAAGTAATCCATATTTTTTTTAACCTTCTAGCTATTATTGTGGAGGCACTCCCCAACATGAGATTGTCATCAAAAAATTGAAAGTGGATATTGCTTTTGATACCTTTGAAAAATATAATTCTCTGAAGGCTCGCACATCTCCTTTCATATTCCAACCTGCAAATAAGAGAAACTTCCATGATAATATATAAGAAATGAGATAGACAATAACGTTGATGAAGCCCTTTCAAAAGTTAGGAAGAAACCAACCACACTTCCATTAACCGAAGGGGAAATCCATGATACTTTGATACAGAAGGAATCCCATTGATTAAATTTGGCATCAAAGCCATATTTGTCCATTAATTTTGTTGTATCTTAAAAGACAATCCCTTGGATGTGGTAAGGAATCACTGCTTAAGACATTTTAGAAATGTATGTCACAAAACTTGTAATATCAGATGGTCTTCATTTAATTCCTTTGGAAATTAATTATTTAATAACCTCAATAATCTAATATAATGAAATACTTCACAATGCCATTAAATGCTAATATCTGAGTGAAAGGAAGAACTGAAAGGGGAAAATCGAAATGATATGCTGAAAAACAAAATCTATCACTTTAAATTTTAGAAGAACTTTATGTAGAAAGAATAGTTGGAGTGAAGGAGCGCATATTAAGGTTATTTAACTCTTACTCACAGGTGTAATAAAAATACCAACAACTACTTTACTTCACTTCATTCAAAGAAAAATAAATATAGAATGAAACTGGAAAGACAAATCACCATCAACAGATGCAGAAAACTTGATCTTCTTTCATTAATTTTTCAGAAAATTGAGTACAAAAATTGTAGTCATTTAGAGGTCCAAAACTCGAAACCCTCCTCTTTCTTTCTCATTTGTTTAAATACATACAAAAGGAGTTTGTAACTGCTGGAACTTCTTGTAACTATTCAAACTACCTAAAACTGTGTAAACTACCTGTTACATTGCGATTACAGACTTCATTAAAATATCGATCTCTTAACAAAAAAGATAAATAAAAGTAAAAGTATCAATCTATTTGCTGGATCTGGATTTGATTGGCTATCACCGTGTTTCCCTGATTTTCTGATGTGTCCTTCTGAGGTGCTCAGGTGTCACTTGGTGAATCAGTCATCCATGCTCTACACTTTTTTCAGATTTAAATGTTGGATTTAGGATAATTGACCAAATTTTGAAATTCTAATATGAAAGCAGTGATCCTGTTGAAAGTGGGCATTTATGTGAACAAAGTCTTTACCATCCATAATAATTCAAAATGCCTTTGTAAGAAATTAAAAACTGTACCTCCTTTCAAGATTGCAGTTTTTTCATGGGTATTATCAATCTTTCTCTTTGCTATCATTAATAAAGGCTCATATGAATCCCATGATAGAAGACTGCCTTTCAGATCCCAGCATGATGGCAGCCCCGCTCTAGTCCTTTGGTCGAATATATTATCAAATCTGTTTATACCCTGTTTTATTTCTGTCAATTTCTTCTCCGCCGACTTCCTGCAAGAATTTTTCACAATCAACTTATTTATCTCTTGAACACACAATATTATATCTTTGATTTCGTGTTCTTAAAACTCCTCATCTGTCTTGGAATTGATAAAATCAATGAATTTATTTGCACATAAAGTTCTGTTAATAGTTTTTTGTTTGTCAGCAAGAACAAGTTCCTGTAAATCTCTGACTATGTTTTTTTTCCTCTGAGACTATAATCAAGGATTCCCAAATTTTTTTCATGACTTCAATGATTTCATTCCACACAATATCCTTTGCTTAAATGAAAGACATGTTTCCTTTCAGTTTTTATTTAAGAATCTTGATTTCATCATAAGCTCACTGGAAATCTGATTTATACTTATTGACTTCTCCTTCTTTGGCATGCATTATCTTCATCGTTGTGTCTAGGTCACTCTGAGTTTTCTTAAGATCAATCTCTTCCATCTTTAACTCTGTGCTCAACTGGGACAATCTTGCTGCTGGATCATCAGTTCTAGATGAAATGACTATGGTGCAAGAATGAGATTCAATTTTACTTTGCAAGTTAAGTTTTGACTCCTTTAATTTAGAAATATTTTCCTCTTTCTGCAACAACTGTTGTAAAATACTTTCTTTTTCATTCTCTACCTCTGCTACCTCTGCTGCCATTGGATGCTCTCTAGTAGGTAACTTTAACTTCTTCTTCAATACATTGATATCTGACTCAACACTTTGTAATAACTTCTGTACAACTGATTTATTATTGGGGTCCACTCCAATTTTTACAATGATATTCTTCAACTCTTCATTCTGAGTTGAAAGAGCCCTAAAATTAGCCTTCTCCAATTTTAGATGTTTAATCACTTTTCCTAACATATTTTCTGCCTTATGAGCAGTTGCACTTGTTTTAGTTAGGTAATTAAAAAACAATTGATCTGTCTACATATGAAAATTAACTTTGTCAAGTAAAGGGATATTCGTAACATCAATAGTTAAATTAACAGTTTTAAAACTGCTGGATGACCCTACTTTCATTTCAGATGGGTGAGAGAAATCAATCTTCAAATGGTCCCTTTATAAGTCCATGGCAGTCAACAATCTGGTTTGGTCAGAGTAATCTGATACTCAGCTTGAGCCTCCATACTAGCTTTAATCTTCTGATTCTTTTTTTGCAATTTGAGCAAAGACTTGCTTGATCAAAGGAACTTGATCATGAATAACTTCATGTATTGACGGTGAAGCTGGTGCATTTTGAGCATCTCCTAATTGAATAAGGAAACCAGGCCGGATGTTTGGTATTTCTTCAGCCAACCTATCTCTTTTCTTAGCTCTGTGTTCTTCATCTTCAGAATCAACAACTTTCTCTTTGCTTCTTTTGATTAACCTTTCAGAAATGATTGGAGTCTGAATGCTGGTACTATTAGAGTCTGCAAAATATTTGTTAGCTAACTTCTCTACTTCAGGCCTATTGTCATGAACAAAAGAAGAATAACCATTTTCAACCCTTCTATTAGAGATTACCTTGTGTGGATCATAAACCCATTTCTCACCTAGTAACAAGTGCATGTTTTCTAAAATCATGTTAGCTTCATTTGTTGCTTGCCACATATTCACTATGAATGGTCCCATAGACATAGGAAACTTAAATAAATTGCCTTTCTTCATTGGAACAAAATGTATTTTATCTACATTCATACTATGTATAATAAACTCCAAGGCAAACAATATCACGGGGAAAAATATTGATAATCTATAAGGTTCAATCCCAACTTGTAGAAATTTAAAACAAAATATGTATTTCCTAGATTCTATTGATATAACAATAATATGCTACTGTTAAATACAGAATCACTTCTACAAAATCTTTGCGGAATTTGAAACACAATTTCCAGTCACAATATTATGAAGAAAGATCAATCACACATATTACAGGTAATTTACCCAGGGAAAGGATAAAGCTAAAAACCCCACTATCTTCTATTATTTATTATATCATGGATCATAAAACAATTACATACAAATATCTAATCCAATATCTCTCAGTACATGAGCTAACTGTCTCACATTGTCATACAAAAATTGGCAAGTTCCTTAGCCAATTTACTGTCTCCAGACAACTTGCCTCCACTACGCAATCCCAAATGATAGCAATCCTTGAATGAATTGAATCCTGCTTGCCTTGACTGCGCAATCCTCACGGGCACATCCAATGTGTGTGTGGTTGCATGTGTGCAACTGGATAATGTCACAACTGATAGTTATCTGCCGTTTCACCTAGAACTCAACTGAGTCTCCACTGGATCTGACATGCATGCAATTAATAGTAGTAAATATTCAGTTGCATGTGGCCACTGATTGTGAAATAATTAATAATTAATTAACTTGATCTCTCAATAGTGTATCTTCAGTTACAACTAGCACAACTGATTTTAACTCACTTAACTGAGTTAAACTACTTTACAACTTTCATAACTGCACTTCCAACTCTGTTACAACTTCGAATCACTCAATTACAACTAAGTCCACTTTCATGTACCGCCAACCAACCTCTTAACTCAAAATTCCTTTAGCTAATTGATTTTCCACTTCAGTTAACTATTTCCAAGTGCTCATTAAGAATATATTATTGTTTATTGTCCAAATAATATTAAGTGATAATAATAGCTGACATGCATCTATAAATAGACATGCAATATATAAATAAAACTTGCACATACATCTATAAATAGACCTAATCTATAAATAAAATTTTCTCATGTATCTATAAATAGACATCTACCTAAAAATAGCTCGAGGCTCCATCCTAGTGTAGGTTCATAGTTTTCACTAGGATATTCTTGTTGAATCTCAACACTCCCTCTCAACAAGAAAGGGATTATCCTTCACCCCGATCCTATCTCTATGGTATTCAAATTTTCTCCTAGTGAGCGCCTTCGTCAGAGTATATGCATCCTGATCTTCTGTAGGAATGTACCAAAGTAACATCATTATCCTTTGCACACAATATCTGAGATGATGGTACCAAATATCTATTTTCTTAGATCAATCATGAAACACCGAATTAATTGAGAGTTTAATGCAACTCTTATTATCACAATGAATCACTGTCGGATCTAAATGAGAACCAAACAAACCAACCAAGATCTTTCTCATCTAGATAGCCTCACATGCAGCTTGACTCGCTGCCATGTATTCCGCTTCCGCTGAACTGAATGCCACAGATCTCTGCTTCTCGCTGTACCAATAAACAACTGTAGATCCAATGCTAAAGATCCCCCCTGATGTGCTCTTTCTGTCCGATGGGCTGCTTGCCCAATTTGCATCCGTGAAGCCATGCAACTTCACCTCATCCGTCTGTTTTCACCATAAACCATACTCTGATGTGCCCCTTAGGTATCTCAGGACATGCTTGCTCGCCTTCCAAAAGAGCTTGGTAGGCTTAACCATAGCTTGACTCAGCTGGTTAACCACATAGCAAATGTCCGGTCTTGTGTTCAATAGATACATTAGCGAACCCAAAAACTGTTGATAGAAAATAACATCCCCTACCTTTCCAAAAGTAGCATCCTCTTTCCTCCAATTTCCTGGAATAGGAGTATCCATGGGTTTGTATCCCTCCATTTGAAACTTACCCAGTATCTCCCTTGCATACTTGCCTTCAGACACAAAAATTTCACCATATCGCTGCCATATTTCCAATCCAAGAAAATAATGAAGGAGGCCCCTATCCTTCATCTCGAACTCCTTTGCAAGATCCTCCTTGCATGAGTATATCACCTGCTCATCACCAGTCAATATTAAATCAGCAAAATAAAGAAAAATGATTAAAATCTTACCCTCCACCACAATTTGGTATAGGTTTGCATCTGCTTCACTTTTGGTGAAGCCCAGTCTGGTGAAATAGTTGTCTATCCGAGTGTACCAAGCACGAGGTGCTTGATTCAGCCCATACAACGCTCTTTTGAGTCAGCACACATGCGACTCACTGTTGAAGATCTTAAAGCCTTCGGGCTGCTATATGTACACCTCTTCCTCAATGATCCCATTGAGAAACACAGTCTTCACATCCATTTGATGAATGCGCCAACCCATCTGTGCTGAGAGAGAAAGGATGGTCCTTATGGAAGAATAGCTTGCGACAGGTGTAAAGGTTTCGTAATATTCTATCCCCTTGATCTGTGAGAAGCCTTGGGCCACAAATATGGCCTTGTATTTCTCAACAATTCCATCAGTAGCTTGCTTTACCTTGTAGATCCATCTCAAACCTACCACTGATTTATCAACCGACCTTGGAACAATTTCCCAAGCACTGTTTTTGACAATGGAGTCATACTCTTGCACCATTGCATCTACCCATGTGGGCTCCTGCACTACTTCCTGAAAGGAAGATGGCTCAGTCACAATACATTTTCTCATGAGATCCATGTATCCAATAAATCGGCCAAGAGACTGTCTTTGTCTGCGCTGTGATATAGGGATTCCTATATTCTGTGCAACATCAAGTCTCATACTATCAACTTCTGTGGTACGCCTTCTGCCAGTTCTAATGGTTGGATCTATGTGACTGGACTCCACTCCATGAACCTCCTCCTGTGGCTTATCCACATCTAGAAACTCATCTTTGGGAACCAACAATTCCTCCTCCGCATGCAAGTCCAACTCCCTCTCAAGCTAGAACCGCATGGCTTTCCCCTCATCGAATTTTATATCCAGTCGCACCACAGTCATTCGACTGTTTGGAAAATACACATGATAATTATGGGGTGATTCTTTGTACCCCACAAAAATCCAAACTTCAGCAGTCGACTCCAGCTTCTTTCTGGCGTCCTTGGTCACATGGACATAAACAGATGAGCCAAAAATCTTAAAGTGTTAAACATACGGTTTCTTACCAGTGAAAGCTTCTTCAGGTGTACTCATGCCAAGTACTCTATGAGGAAAACAATTTTGCACATAAACCGCAGTGTTTCATGCTTCCACCCACAAATGAATTGGTAGGCCCTGATCATGCAACATTGCTCGTGCTGTACCCCCGATTGTTATGTTCTTCCTCTCCGCGACCCCATTTTGCTGTGGGTTATGAGGCACTATGATTTCTATTCAAATTCTTTCTTTGCTGCAGAAGTTCTTGAATTCGTTAGAGATGTATTCTTCACCATTATCACTCCTCAAAGCCTTCACTTTCTTCCTCGACTCTTTCTCCACCAATGCCTTAAAATCAAAGAACTTTGAGAATGTTTGATCCTTCTTCTGCATGAAGAAGATCCAACATTTACGAGAAAATTCATCAACAAAAATAATATAGTACTTATGTTTTAATGTTGAATCAACCAAGAATGGTCCACTCATCTCTGTGTGAGCTCTCTCAAGGATCCTCGAAGCACGATTCTCCTTTTCATGGAAGGTGGAATTTACATACTTCCCAATGGTGCAACCCTTGCATTGATCTAATTGAGCAAGTGTTCCCATTGGAAGTCCAGTAGATATTTTCTGCATGAATTTCAAGGCTCCATGATGAAGATGGCCCAATCACCTGTGCCATAATTTGCCCTCATCTCGGTTCACCACTTTTTCTGCCTTGTCCATCATGGCAGCGCAACCATCTACCTCTAGCTTGTAGATATTCTTAACTTGAATCCCTATCCTATTGGATTGACCCATTGTTTTATATCATAAGAAATATTTACCATTGCTGAAAACAACGTCATAGCCTCTGTCCTCCAACATTGTGACTGAGACCAAATTTTTCTTCAAACCTGGAACATGCATAACATCTTTCAATTGAAATGGTTTACCTGACTCCCTCTGAAAGGTAATGGTACCAATTCCAGTGGCACTATATCGTCCATCGTCACCCATCTCTATATGCATTTGGAGATCTTTCTCCTCCAAGTCACTGAAAATTTCCTTGTCTTCCTCCATGTGAAAGGAAGCGCCACTATCCAAATACCACACTGATCCAAATGCACTTGAAACCATGCATGAGATCAAAGAGAAGTCAAGCTCAAATTGCGAGGTAAGGGCCTCACTAGCTGCAAATCCAGTAGCCTTCTTGTTCTTCTTTTGCGGATAGTTAGTAGCAAGATGCCCATGTTCGTGACAGTGAAAAGACTTCACCTTGGACATATCCTGCTTCTTGCCTTTAGGCTCAGATTTAGAATGGAATTTATTCCCTTCCCCTTCTTCGCCTTGTTAGCCAAAGCACAATCATCTTCATCATCATGCTTTGATGAAGAGCCATCTCTGGTGCTTCGCCTGAACTCCTCCTACACCATATCCGACCACAGTCGTTCCCAATCCAGAAATTTTTCCCGTCTGTTGACAGAATCTTCATAAATGTGCCAACTCCTAAGAAGTCCCAAGAGAGCCAAAGTCACCAAATCGTCATCAACAACAGTGATTCCCACACTCTCGAATTCATCCCGACATTGGACAAACTTTGTGAGATACTTTGGAATGTTGTCGCCCTTTTCCATCTTGATCTTTCTGAGTTTATCTTTGAGCGCCAATTTCCTATAGTCGTTGCTACTTTGGAATAGATCCGTCAAAGCCTTCCACATAGAATATGGTGTGGCTTTCCCATGGAGGCTTGAGACAATGTGGTATCGTACTCCCTCCAACATAATTCTCCTCGCCTTTTCCACTTTCTTTTGCCATGCATCAAGATTTGCAGCATTTGCAGTATTTGGCTTAGGAACATCTTTTTCAATGAATTCCTTCAAGCCATTGTCTTTGAGTACTGCCTCCATCTTGTCCTTCCAAGAAATGTAGTTCGAGATTCCCTTGAGTGCATACTCTAACCTCAATCCATTGAAATCCATTTCGATCTTGAATCAGCTATAACGCCAAGAAAGTCTTTCTGCAAATTCGAATCCTTTCCACAAAAAAACTTATCTCCTGCTTCAAAATTGTAATTTCCCGTGCTCCGATACCATGTAGAAATTTAATACAAAATATGTATTGCCTGGATTCTCCTGATCTAACAATAATATGATACTATTAGATACATAATTTCTTCTACAAAATCTTTGCGGAATTTGAAACAAAAACGCCAATCACAATATCATGAAGAAAGATCAATCACACATAACACATATAATTTACCTGGGGAAATCATATAGCTAAAAACCCCACTATATCCTATTATGTATTATATCATGGAGCATGAAATAATTACATACAAATATCTAATCCAAGAGCTCTCAGTACATGAGCTAACTGTCTCACTGTCATACAAAAATTGGCAAGTTCCTTAGCCAATTTACTGTCTCCAGACAGTCTGCCTCCACTGCGCAATCCCAGTTGATAGCAATCCCTGAATGAATGGAATCCTCTTGCCTTGATTGCGCAATCATCATGGGCACATCAAATGTGTGTGTGGTTTCATGTGTGCAACTGGATAATGTCACAAATGATAGTTATCTGCCCTTTCACCTAGAACTCGACTGGGTCTCCACTGGATCTGACACGCACACAGTTAATAGTAGTAAATATTCAGTTGCATGCGAGGCCACTGATTGTGAATTAATTAATAATTAATTCACTTGATCTCTCACTTGTGTATCTTCAGTTACAAATAGCACAACTAAGTTTAACTCACTTAACTGAGTTAAACTACTGTAAAACTTTCATAACTGCACTTCCAACTCTGTTACAACTTTGAATCACTCAGTTACAACTAAGTCCACCTGCATGTCCCACCAACCAACCTATTAACTAGAAATTCCTTTAGCTAACTGATTTGCCACTTCATTTAACTATTTCCATGTGCTCATTGAGAATAGATTATTGTTTATTGTCCAACTAATATTAAGGGATAATAATAGCCAACATGCATCTATAAATAGACATGAAATCTATAAATAGAACTTGCACATACATCTATAAATAGACCTCATCTATAAATAAAATTTTCTCTTGCATATATAAATAGACATCCACCTAAAAATAGCCTGAGGCTCCATCCTAGTGTAGGTGCATAATTTTCACTAGGATCTTCTTGTTGAATCTCAACACAACTCCATATAATCTAATCTATGAATGATCATCATATACAAACCAATCCCCAAATTTACAATTAGCACTTAACTGAAGAAAATCTTGGGCTTTTGGAAGAAAACATGGAGGAGGAACTCCATTCAAGACCTTATAGGCAATTGGCATGAAATAAGCTGTAAAATCAAACACCCCTCCCTCATCTGGTTCATTTATTATTATATCTATCCAAAATATTATTGACTGTCTTTTCTTATTTGCATCCATAATATTTAGCCCTAAATGTAAAAATTCTTCTTCATTTTGATACAAGAATAAATAAGTGATCAGTGAAGGAAACCTGAAAGACCCGGTGAGGGATAGGCTCATTAGCTGAGTGTTAACGTTCTCTTACCAGTAGGAGGGAATATCCCACACCAGATTAGGCTTCATCATTAGGGAAAATAATCCGAGCACTGACCAGTCAATTTGGGCAACATCCTCCTTTCCAAGTATCTTTGACAAGAACTGTAGTTCTGGTTTGACTTCTGCGTCAAAAATCTCCAAAGGGAATTCTTTATCGTCTGCTCAAAAGCGTCCTGCCTCCTGCTTTAGAAAGAAGACAACCTGTATAAACTCCTGCCAAGCAATACTGTCATATAATGCTGCCAATGATTCTTCCGTAAACTGGAAATAAGACTCAGATTCGGGATAACACAGGGCTTGATGAATTAATTGAGATGTGACACAAAGAAAATTCTCCCCCAAGTAATTCATAACGAAACATTTTCCAAGATAAAATGCAGACACTAACTAGTGCACAAATTCGGGAAACAGATAAGTTCTAGGAACACATGCAGACAAAACGTCAGACTTGACCATGGCTGAATTAATGGGGGAACTTTTCTCATTTAGAAAGAATTGCTGGTAGAAGGGTAAATGATCAATGGTGCACATAATATCCCTAACATCTTTCTCAGTGTCCATGAGAGGGATATGGCTAGAAGATCCAGACAAAGATGATTGTTTAGCCATGAATTAGTTCAGGGTGGCGAACAATTAAATGCAGAGGTAAGCAAATGATGAATTCTTGGACAATTGGGAATGAAAATCAATAAGGAGAAAAGAAGAAATTCAACACCTTATATAGATGGCATAGAATTTTGAACGTTAATGCTAATTCAATGCTTGACTGGACAGGTAACGACAATATTATGCGACAGATGAGTTGTCTCCTAGATGGCGGCATGTGCTGTCTGCGTCACGGGTTGCTTAAATCATTGTGGGGGTGCTCTGGGGTAGTCACACCCATCGGGGGTCTGTCTCCGCAGCTATTGTGTGCCGTAGATCTTTGGTTAACAGAATTCTGGCGAAGTCAACTATGGAGGCACCAACGCCGATAACCTGCGGGTTATTTGTGCCCACGGGTTTCTGCTGATCTGGGATTAACCTTCATTTATTTAAATCCCATCCGATGATTAGCACAGACATTCATCCAACAGTCAGTCCCACCTTCACATATTTTAAACAACATATTAATTGACCGACAGATATAACAAAACTGTTATTCGGCATATGAAAATATCATATTTTGTCCTATTTTCTAAATCATATGTTTTTTTTTTTTGTATTTTGAAAAATATAATAAACGAAAATGCAAATAAGGCATAACATATTTGAAGACAAATTCATGACTTAATCTATCAAAGACATTTTCCATATCTAATTTGATGATCATGCATTTGTATTTTTTATTTTGGCTAGAGTTGATTGTCTCTTGAACCAAGATGATACTCTAAAATGTCTATCTCTGATGCATGAATCCTCCTTGATTTTATGAGATAATTCTAGACATAATAGGATTAATCCTTTTGGCCAAAATATTAGAGATAAATGTACAAGAGAAATTACAGTGTGATAATTATGGAATCTTGAAAAGGAAGTAGGATTTAGATCTTTTGGGATTAGGGCTAAAAAGGAAAAATTGATTACCCCCCCCCCCCCCAATGTAGTTATTTTTTGAAGTATAACCGACCATTATGAAAAAGACAATTTTTATTACCAACCAAAACTAGTGGTAAAAATCAGTAGAGAATCCATTTGGTCTTGGAGCTTTGTTCGGATTGAAGGAAATGACAACTTGATGGAATTTTTTATTTTATTTTATTTTTATTATTTATTTATTTTAAATTTCAGTGGGTTCCTTTGTGAACACATTATTGTCTTCTTGTGAAATAGATTTGGGAATATGTTCAAACATTGATTGTTTCAATTCAGGGTTGTCGAGGCTCGTGTTGCTATACAAATAATTCAAGTGACAAACCAACTCCTCTATGTGATGCAAAATATTATTTTTTATACTTCTTGCAACAATCTCTTTAATATTAATTTTCCAAACTCAGTTTTTTACTTGCTTGTGAATTTTTTTGTGTGTTTATACCTTTGGCCTTTAACCAAATGCTTCGGGATTTCAAACACCAAATCTCTTCTTCTTCTTTGAGATTTTTATGATAGGCTACAAATTTTTCTCTTTATTTTTGCAACAAATAATGTCATTAGAGAAATTTTGAATTAAAAAATGGGTCTGAAAACAAAAAAAAAAAACAACCAAAATAAACTTTATATAAACCAATACGATTCAAGATGGCGATGTTAACCACGGGGGATGATTCTGGCCATTTTTGGAGTAAAAAGGTTTAAAAATTAAATAATAAAAGAATAAAAAAATTTCTTTTCAACTGGTATTTTTGAATGATCTTCCCACTATTTTACTCAAACTTTGAGTGAGAACATTGATTGGAAGCAAAATTTAATTCCTCATCCAAGGAGTACCCATGTTGCATAGTTTCGATGGACCCTGTTATACAAAAAAATATAAATATATATACACATGTAATTGTAATCACATTTTTTCATGTATTTCTCATTTTTCGTGTAGCAAGATTCATCAAAAGTATGTGACATGGGTATCAATATTCCAAATAGGAAAAGACAGTAATACCAAACACAATAAACTAGAAACTACAACATTATGTAAATAAACTGAAAACACCATAAAAATAGACAGAACAACTGAGCCATTTTATTAATCTGGAGGTGAAAACAATACAACAGTGCTTCAAAATAGATAGCACTCAAGCTGGCAAAAGCAGGCTGGAATGGCGTCAATCTCTCTCACTGAAAACACTGTTCTCTGCTGTGCTGTTGGAGATCACCCTCTGCTTTGCCTGCTAGAAATGCTACTGCTGGGTGAATAGGACTGCGTAGATTAGGATGCTCTGGTGCTCAGAAAAATCTAGGATTTGGAATCCAGACTCTATGGAAAAAACCCAAAATAACTCAGAAAGGATTTCTGGATTGGCTGACCTTGGAAAATCACCCTCCCAGGGTTGGAAATGCATAACTGCTAGGTATGCAGAACTATGGGATGAACTGAAATATAGAATAGATACAAGTACTCCCAAGCCCAACTATTGAAGGGTTGATCCCTTCAATGGATTCCAAATAGAAATTCTATGGAATTTCACCCTCTTCTGATGAACTCTGCTACTGGACTGCGTAGTCACTGAGTGACTGCACAACACTAGAGGGTCTGCAAGTGGCCTGAATGCTAGATTATGAGATCAGCTCACATGGACAACAAGAATCCCTCTCCTGAGTAGGCACTCAAAGTCCCCCGAGGATGAGGTTGAAATCTCTGCTCGGAGACACCCTCGTGCTAAAGGTCATTGCAGACTCGACTAAACAGCTCAAGCGTGCTCAAGTCGCGAACGACAAGAAAATAATAATAATCTAGAATGCTCTCTATGACTGCCATCACCCCTTTCTTATACTTTTGGAACCCTCACACCCCTGGGCCCACATTATAAATACACTACTCTCTTGGTCCTTATCCTCCACCTTGAATACGCTATTCACTTGACCTCTTGGCCCCCTCCACTACTGTGTTGTTCAAATTTCACACTGGTGAAGTGGTTTTATTCTACTAAAGGGATTTATGGGTCCCTCTACCCTCTTATTGATCTATTAATTTAGGAGGGGATTCTAATTAGCTAAAAGCTAAATTAGGAATATTACAGTCCTCCCCTCCAAAACGTTGCTTGTCCTCAAGAAACTGCAAATATGTGGGCCACCCTATTAGCCTGATGCAACTAAGACCCAATGCCTGGATCCCATACAAACCCCTCAATACATATATGTGCCTGTGTCAGACTACTCAGAACAAACCCCTCAATGCTGGGATCCCAAACTGATCTCTCACCACACCTATCATCAATCAATCCTCCGGATCCCATTGCCACCATGGCCAATCACCACCCAAGTCCCCTAGCTTGAACTGCGCATTACATCTGGCTATAGCTACTGCCTCGTGAGGTGAATACCGCTAACATGCATCAATGATCCATGCCTTATGTTGTGTCGTAGCTCTCACTGTATAAGATTCCCCACCAACTATGTACCAACTCATCACCTCTCCAATCCAACCCCTAACTCAATACAATGCTGATCTTTCTCTCCCAAAGTCGGGATGGAATGTTGAAGAGCTATCGACATGTGCCCCAGTGCCAACTGGAAACTGTAATATCTTTCTTGTCTACGGGTCCCTACCCCGCGATGCTCCTGAATAAGAAAATCGTACCATCAATAGGATACCAAATCATGATCTCCTGCCAGTATATCTCGGTTCAAGAATCCAAGGTGGTGATATCTGCATATGGAACACGTCTAGAGTGTGGTCGCTAACCCATACTCAACTCATGCTACTCTGTCCCGCCTATCAATGATAATTGTTAGAAAAATAAGGCCCCTCTCTCTATAATAGGCCCAAGTGGGCAAGGAACGTTGCAAACCCCATCGATTTACTCTTGGAGAGTGCTACTCCCTGAAAGTACTGCAGTCTTGCTAATTGTATGTGCATATACCGACACCTCATCAATGGGTAGGCCTAAATACGGATGCACCACCATCTCCAACAACTCCTCCTCAATGGCCGAACCTAATGTTAGCCGCATATCTAGCACTGACTCACTGTGAGCCTCCATCTGGCTCTCCCCCAAAGGAATATCATGCATGATGTGCATAGCTTCCTCCTCATATGCCTCATGATCCACCATATGCTGCTCAGGATGAATTATCACAAGTGACTGATCATCCTGAATCTCTCTCATTGAGTCCTCTGACTACTCACCCTACATGCTGGGAGACAAATCTGACCTACTCTCATCAACTCCACTGACAACTTATGCTCCCTAGAAGCATCCTCATATGTCCTTATGGAATCATCTGAAGAAGAGTCCTCGTCCTAGCATACATAAGGAATGTACCTCTGATCTACCTCTACCACATCATCTGCATCACTCAAGCATGAGTGATCAAGCCTCCAAAATTCTTTGTAGATGAAGGAAACTCCCTTCCTCCTCAACTCATTTTTGTTGCATGAGTGCTCAAGAGTAATCCTTCGGACGACACTCCCTCTGCCTCGGATCTTCCGTTAACACCCTCGTAGCCCTTTCTATGCTAAATGTGGTGTCTCCAGATTCTTAACAATATCCTCATCAATCCTAGGTGAGCTGCATCCTAGGGTACACCTAATGCCCCTGTCCATAAGTCCCCTTGGAGGCAACGCTCCAAGTTCCTGCTGAATTGTATCATGGGTCACTACATACCACCAAGTTTCTCTACACTCCTCATCATGCCACTGTATGCTGCAACCTTCCCCTGTACACCACCGGATACCCCTGGCGATGACTATACTATCTGGTACCGTCATGTATCCCTCATGTGTCACTGCATCTATCGCTCCCCACTGTACAATGTAGTCTGACATACTACAACACACCCCCATGCCTCTCCATTCTCCTCTGCAAGCCACTACTCCTCGCTACATAGCCCTAGATATCTGAAAATGTGTGTGCACCAAAACATCAAACCCATCGCGCAACGACTACCATCACCTACAGACTCTAGGATGTGATGGGAAATCCCACCTGGATCCCAACAGTAATTTGGCCCTCGTGTCCCTCTGGTAATCCATGGAATATGCTGAAATGTGGCCATGGATGTATCCAGTTTCCTAGCCTGCTCCATGGGGTACCAGCTTAGTAGCTCTAGCCATCCAACCTCGAGAAAAGAATCAAATGCAAGAATCCCCACACATAGAATAATCCCTCCATCCTGCGAGTGCTGCACCCTGTCTATGTATGCCTGAAGGAAGGTGCTCTAACTCTCCAATGTGCCTTCTAACTGCACCATTAGGAAATCCAACCATTCCCCAATGTGGGTCAACTTTTCCGCTGACTAGGCACAAACCACTCTCATGTCCTCCAACTCCTCGTTCTGCCATAGGATAGCCTCTCGTACTGATGTGGCCTTCTCCTTCAAAGCTAGAAGGTCAACCAACTGATGGCACTGGTGTGTGCGACCATCGCCCAATACTACCATATCTCCTAGTGTCTCATCAAGGGTGGATACATCTCCTACCACCCCACCCATATGCTGTGTGCTGCTATCCTGGTCATCCCCTCTAGTATGTCTAGAAAACTCTGCCTCTCTCAATATAAGGCGTAGGGGTGGGTTTATAACGATGTAGATCGTGTCAGCGCGCCTCCGAAGCGAAATGTGCTGGAATCCCAACGTGTGGTCTCCATGTTGCCCCTCATCAATGGGTAGCTGAAAGGATGTCTGCTCATCTTCTTCCATCATGGGCTCGATATGAGCCTCCAACTTCTCCTCCATAGACAACCCAACATGAAATATGTGTTCATCAATCAACTGTAGGTGGTTTTTGTTTTGAAGCTTTGTCATAGATCTAGATGCCTCATCAATGGATGTGTGCTTAACTACCTCCTCCAATCTGTCAACTGGAGCTACCAAAGGCAACTCCAACAAGGGTGAGTCATGTGTCACACTAGGTGTATCTACGAGATCCCCACAATCCCGTGAGCCCTCATCCTCCAAGTGCGAGGTAGCCACTTTGATGGCTTCCCTATCTGTTATCCGGTTAAGCTGGAAAGGGGTATCCAAATTTTCCATCCGACCCCGAGACGTGCACTCAGCGGATCCATTATACGTGGGAGAAGGTATCCCCCCTGTTGTATCTTAAGAGACAAGCCCTCAGTTGTGAAAGGAATCAGTGCATAAGACATTTTAAAAGTGTGTCACAGAAATAATTTTATCATGAGGTCTTTGTTCTATCCCTCTGGAAACTATTTTTCTATAACCCTTAATAATCTGGAATAATAAAAGATTTCACAAGGCCATTGACTGGTGATATCTAAATGGAGAAGAAGAATTGTAGGGGAAACTCAAAGTAATATGATGTAAACACAAAATATATTAATTTAAGTTTCAGAGAGAATTCATGGAGAGAGAGGAAATTCAAAATAATATGTTTTAAATACATAATCTATTACTTTGAAGTTTCAGAGAGAGTTCATGGAGAGAAGGGAAACTCAAAATAATATGATGTAAACATATAATCTATTACTTTTAAGTTTCAGAGAGAGTTTGTGAAGGGAGAGGAGTCAGAGTGAAGGAGCACTTATTAAGGCTATCTAACTCTTACTTAAAAACGTAAATCAGAGACCAACTGCTTCTTTACTTCACTTCATACAAGGAAGAAACAACATAAAATGACACAAGAAACAAGAATCACCATCAACAGTTGCAGGAAACTTGATGCTTCTTTCATTCACCCATCAAAAAAGGAAGTACAAAATGTAATCTCTAAGAGATCCAGAACTCTGAACCCTTCCTCTCTCTTTCTCTCTTTCTTAAATACAAACAAAAGCAGTTTGTAATTGCTCGAGATTCTTGAAACTCCTAGACTTCCTAAACTGTTAAACTACTTATTACATTGCAATCAAGGACATCATTGTAGCTTCTATCTACACAAAGAAAATAAAATACAACTTGAAATATAATCCTTTTGTTGAATCTGATTTGTTGCTGATGTGTCTCCTTCAGTTTCGGTTGTGATATCCTAACCGTCTGCATAAACGCATCTCCACCCGACTCTTCCCATGCTTTTTCATTTCAAACACTGTCATCATGTTACCTACTACCTGACTCTTCCTCTTTCGCTCATTCCTGCAGTGTTTAGTCTTTGATTAATGAATTGTCGCAAACGCATATTGTTGTTTTGCATGTAGCGTCGAGTCTTTTCTTACCTAAGTCTTCCCTGCGTTCAGACTTTCCTTTGTAACTACCATAATACTGTACTTTAAAAGATATTCCATTACCTTTGAAAAATTGTATCGTGTTCGCTTCTCTGTCGCATTTCAACATTCCAACGTTCTACGTTATAATCTGATTTTTCCCTTCGATGTGATTTTTACAAAGGAAAAACCCATGTACCAGACTTAAAAACCTTTAGAATTTAGCGATAAATTCCATCATGTCCGCTTCATTATCACATTTCTCATTTCGACATTCATAACATATTCATGAGCGCCATTCCTCCTGAGCCTCTGATGTGCGATAAAGGTAGGCATGACGTGGCAAGTGGAGGTGGGACCGATCGCAAATCGCAATCGACGATATGAAACCTTGTCACACTTTTCATTTCAGCCTTTATAACATATTCCTTAGCGCCATTCCTCCCGAGCTTGCAATGTGCGATAAAGGTAGGGATGATGTGGCAAGTGGAGGTGGGCCCGATCACAAATCGCAATCGGCGATATGAAACCTTGTCGCATTTCGCATTTCAACATTTATAGCATATTCCTTAACGCCATTCCTCCTGAGATTGCGATGTGGGATGTGCGAGAGGGTCCCACAACCGGACTTTAAATACTTTAGAATCGATCTTCGAACTATATCGCATCTGGTCCTCGTATCGCATTTCACATTTCAACAATTTTAACCTTGTTCTATTCCTCCTGAGCTTTACGATTGCGATTTGCGATATGCGATTAGGCCTTCCACATGCGATTGCGATTAAGCCTCCGAGCACTATTCTACACGTATATTTGCATGACTCCACCCTAACCTATTTACAGTGTTCTGAATGCATCGATTAGCCCGACTCCTGAACTAGTCTGTATGCGAAAAGCTCGACTTGACCCTTTCTACATGCTTTTCTTCTTTACTGCTCATCTGGCTTGGATTACACCTCCAATGTTGTCACTTCCCTGATTTTGGTTCTAAAGAACATGTGATGATGAATCCTCATTGAGCTTGTGGTTATCCTTTTGAGCATGTTGCAGGTCTTCTTGAAATTTTAACAATTGTTCCTCAACAACCTTGAATTACTCAGAACCTCTCTTGACTTTTAGCTGAGTCAAATTATGTACAACACCCCCAATGGTACGGTGCAACCATGAGCTCCGCGTGCTAGACCTCCCTCCTCGGTTCTAGCTATGGGGTCTACGGTTATTCTTCAGTTAACAAAATTCTTTGAAGGTTAGGTGATCTCTGAAATTTGTCCCATGAGATCAGTACTCCACCAAATACTCAACATAGTGATCTGCCTTCGGATTTTGAGTTTCGCCTGCTCTTGTCCCCACTAATAAGAAAGTGGGCATGGTGGAACGTTGTGAGACTTGTGGCACCACTTGTTTCTCAGTCAAATGGTAAGAAGTACCCAAACTTTCTCCATTCTGAAACCCCTCTGGGATTTCCCTTTGTCTTCTTATTCTCATCTCCCTTATTGCTCTAGTGAGATCCTACACTGATATGACAAGGAGATTGCCAAACTCCTTCCCATCACCTTCTTCTGCCATTGAAGACTTCCTTTATCCTCCTCCACTGGAACACGGTTTTCTTTTCCGAATGTGAACTTTGAAACAAGATGAATCTGGTATTGCAATTGGAAGAATTTGGAAAACGACCACCACAACAAATATGAGAAAATTCTCTTCAGAGAACCTTTCATTGCTCTCAATCCAGATTGAATTTGGAAAAACTGCTCGAAGGGAATCTGAATTGGTCAGCTCTTCACAAAACCCATGTCTCTGATTTTCAAGATTCATCTTGATTTGCCCGAAAAATCCAACGTAAAACCGTCTCTTTTTATCCCAACGGATTTCTACATTTTCTGTTTTTGTATCTCCTTGTCCGATCCGTAATGTATTCTCTATCTTAGGGTGTCATAGATCGATTGTTCCATAGGATGAGCCAAGTCTATGAGATCTAATACCACTATAATATTCCAAATAGGAAAATACATTAATACAAAACACAAAAGACTAGAAACTACAACATTATGGAAATAAAATTAAAACACCAAAAAAAAAAGACAGAACAACTGAGCCATTTTATTATTTTGGAGGTGAAAACAATACAAAAACAAAATAGATAGCACTAAAGCTGGAAAAAGCGGGCTGGAATGGCCTCAATATCTCCCACTGAAAAAACTGCTCTCTGTTGCACTGCTGAAGCTCACCCTCTGCGATGCCCTGCTGGAAATGTTGTTGTTGGGTGAATAGGCTTGTGTAGATGAGGGTGATTTGGTGATCAGAAAAATATGGGATTTAGAATCCAGACTTTATGGGAAAAACCCAGAATAACCCAGAAAGGATTTTTGGATTGGTTGACCTCGGAAAATCACCCTCCTAGGGTTGACAATGCATAACTGTGGGTATGCAGAACTATGGGTTGAACTAAAAGATAGAATAGTTGCAAGAACTCCCAAGCTCAAATATTAAAGGGTTGACCCATTCAATGGATTCCAAGCAGAAATGTTATGGAATTTCAACTTCTTCTAATGAACTCTGCTACTGGACTGCGTAAGTCACTGAGTGACTGCCCAACACTAGAGGGTTTGCAAGTGTCCTAAATGCCGGATGATGAGATCAACTCACATGGACAACAAGAATCCTATCCTGAGTAGGCACTTGAATTCCCCTGAGGATGAGGTTGGATCTTCGCTCGAACACACCCTCGTGCTAAAAAACACTGCAAACTTGGCTAAACAACTCAAGCGTGCTCAAGTCATGAACGAAAAGAAAATAATAATAATCTAGAATGATCTCTTTGGCTGCCCTCACCCCTTTCTTATAATTTTGGAACCCTCACACCCTTGAGCCCACATCATAAATATGCTTCTCTCTTGGTCCTTATTGTTGAGCAGGAAAATACCCTCTGCGGATAGAGGCGATCCCTCTAGCCCTAGGGTGGGTCTAGCAACAAGGGAACACGCTAAATTCCTAAATTCCTAGCTTATAAATTAAATATGGACTGGAATAGATATCCTACCTCAGTCCAATGCTTTTTTTGTGACACGCAGCAAATATCCTTCGATCTTTGTCTTCACGCCTTGCACTTCATTGGTGACGATGTCCATGCACCTACACAAAGATCAAACAAAAGATTACATCATGCAAGCATATACATTCATCTACACCTATTCAACTAGTCAAAGAGAGCTAAACACTTTTAATATAAATGGAAACAAAGTTGGAACCATTAACCAATCGTGTAATATTGATATATGAAAAATAAGTTTACAACCTTATGCCTTGACGTTGCAGATCTCCTTCGATGGGTTCAGTCGGGCACGTCTCAAGCATTCGTTCGGAATTCGACTTAATGAGGAAATGGGCTTAAACTCTCTCTCAACAATGGATTCTTCTCTGCTCTCTTCAACACACCAGCGATAACTAATGACTGTTCAGCTATCTAAATCAATGTGAGGAAGAAGGATTTATAGGAGAGGAGGAGGAGGTTTGGGATCCACATAAGGTGGAGGAGAGGTTTATCCCTTTGGAGAGTTGCAAATTTGTAGGAACTAATAGGCCAAATGGAGGAACTTGACTTGATCTAGTCGAACAAACCATCATGACTCCGCTCACGAAGTTGTTAGAGCATGGAAGCTTTGTTTCTATTTTTAAAAAAATTCCAAAAGCAGCTCGGCGCGGGTTCCCTTCTAAGACAAAATGCCAAAGGGCACAAGGCTCAATGTTAATTTCTTCACGGGTACGAGGCCATAACTGCCTGCTAGCGCCAACCCAAAAACATAGGTTTATGAAGGTCTGCTTGAGGAATGATCAATAAAGATTATATTCCTGACATGCGAAGGGATGGAATGACATTTATGGAAATGTATGACAATACACGAGGGTCATTGAAATTTTTTTCCAATGTACGGGATGGGGATTGCAGGGATGGTGACAAAATACTGTGTAACACTTATTGTCCACCTTGACTGCGTTTTTCACTTGACCTCTTGGCCCCCTCCACCACTGCGTTGTTCCACTTACACTAGTGAAGTGGTTTTATTCTACTAAAGGGATTTATGGGTCCCTATACCCTCTTATTCATCTATTAATTAAGGAGGGAAAAAATTAATATTCTAATTTGCTAAAATCTAAATTAAGAATATTACACCTTAGATGAAGAATTAAATCATGCATCCAACGAGTGCTTCCGCTCGAAATTTGAGTAAAATTGTGGGGAGATAAGTTGAAAAGTAGTTTTTTTCCCCTTTAAAATTTGATAAGGTAATCCAATATTAATTTATTATTTCCACTATTATTTTATAATATTCCTTAGTAGGCCCATTTTAGACCTCAAATTTTCTCTAATGGCCACTAACCCATTCTCCATCTTATCATTTATAATTTCCATTCTTTTTTCACATACTTGTATTTTTCCCTGTTTTTCTTATTATTAGTCTTGAGCCCATTGATATATTTCAAGCTTCAAGATCTTGATATTTTCTCCCATATCGTAACTGAGCTTCCCATTACCCACTCGCTCCAAGCCTTCTTAACTAGATCCCTGAATTTTGGTGAGTTTTCCCAAATTGGACAACAACGAAAGAGTAGTGGCCCGAAGTTAATGTCTTTTGAGATATCAAGAGCGAACAACCTATGATACACGATGTTTCAAGGGAGGATTTTTGCACTGAACAATATTTTTTGGGATAAGAATGAATATGAAATTGAAAATATGTCTAACTGTGTTGCAATATGACATGGTCTAGTCCGCTTATTGCTTCAAGTGAATTTTTTAGTAGAAGGATTTATATCTAAAAAAATTAATTCATGGTTAAGGTCTTCTAAATGTTCTTGGAACTGATCTCTAATGTGAGATCCCCATTTTTTCTCCCACTGATGTAGAGTTATATTAAATTCACCATCCAATATGCATTCTGATCTAAAATTCATGTCCCTGACGTCTATTGAGGAATTGAGCACAGAAAGGAAGGCCTTCGACTTCTCATCAACTGAGCACAGAAAGAAGGCCCCAATTCAGAGTTTTTGGGGGAGAGGAATTGTTTCTCTTCCGAGGAAGATTCCATTGTTTGTTGCTCTGGTATAATATAATTCTCTAATGGCGACATGGATTCATAATTTTTTGTTATTTTACATGCCTTGAAAATTTCTCTTTCTTTAGTCACCAAATTGAGAGCCTCAAAGCTGTTAATTTTCTCAATTTTCCCTTGAAAATATCATTCCCCTCCAGTTAGAGTGGATTGCTTAGGGAAGCTTGGACTTTCACTTTTTTCCCATTCTGATTTTTCTACTTTAGTGGATTATTCTGTTGTATAGCTGGGCATCTTCTCCTCTTTTATTGTTTCCATTGTTATCCTTTAACCCTTGTTTTTGTTGATCCTCTTGCTTCATTTTGAAACATATTTCAAAGTGGACATATTCATGGAAAAATTTGCATTTAAGAGGGAGTTGATTATGGTCAACCTCTTGAATATGGGTCAAACTATCCAAATTTAGGGTTATTGCTACTGGGAGCCCCTTATCGAGATCTACCTCCATGCATATCCTTGAATAAGATAAAAGACTCTCTGATGACTCAACTCGATTAATGTATTTCCCATGTGCATTGTTGATATTTCTGAAAGTAGTATCATTCTAACAATGCAAGGGAAAAAAGAAGAAGCTTTATCCAAACAAGGATGAAATATGGGACATCACTTTCATGGTTAAAATTTGGGTTGCATCAATTCAAATATAACCCTTGGGCTCCCATGAAGTAAGGCCCACTTTGAGATATCAGGTCCCGATCATATTTGTTTTCAAACAAGAAGGTAAGAAAACTTTTCTTATAGAAATTGGAAGTGAAATTACCCTTGATCATGGGTTTCCATTTTTTCAATCCATAAAATCACATAATGTGGGAAGGCGCATATCCCCAAGAATTGGCCTACTAATCCACATTCAGATAGTTGCAAGGATCATGCTCTTGATCATGATGAAAATCCTTGAGACCTTTGGATTTGCTTCTAGATTCTTCACAAAATGAGAAGGCTTTTCCTTCTAGTATCATGGCCCATTTGTGACCAATGTGGGAGCAGAGGCAAAGACTCACCTGATCTATCTTTCTAGCCACATAAAAATCACTATATCCATTAAAACTCTTAGAGTTGTAGAAGAAAATATTTATGGTAATATTTGTAACCATAGTAGTGTTTTACCATATTATGAACAATTTTTCGACGAATCCTTGGGCAAGGACATCCCATATTGTTTTTGGAAATAATTGAATCTATATTTTAGTACATTGAAATATAATCAAAATTGTGGAATTCAAATTCATGATATATGGAAATGTATGGTATATCATCTTAAAACTTTACATTCACTAATTATTGAATTTATTACCTATAAAAAAACACTCGAATGCATGATATATTATTTTAAAACACTTTATAAGATGACAATAAAAATTGGAAATGAATTATTTTAGATTTCTTCTAATAATAGGCTCACCATAAGGTTGGTCAACATTTCTCTACCTTATATTTCTTGTTATAAACAACGTTAAGGGGTCAACACTTCATTAAGTTATTTAAACAATGAGAAACAATGGGAGTGTCACCAATGTTAGTGAGATTTTATATAAGGTGTTAGATCATGTTGTAAATTTACTGTGATTAGCATGGTGGCTCTATTTTTTTGGTAAGAAATATATTTTCAGTTTAGTGTGTTTTCGAGAAAATTTCATACATGTATATATTTTAAATTGAGGAGGAAGAAATTATTGTCCATATTGGATGTACACACATTTTTTCTGTCTAAACCAATTACTATTATTATTATTATGAAATGATATTTATTTGTATTAAAAAGGAATGATTATTAGAATGTATATTGAGTTAGTGCAAAACAAATTTGCAGTATCTGATATTAGAGTTTCAAGCATAGTCAAAATTTTAGAATGATTGCCAAATAATTTAGAGTAGTTTATTAATTTTTTACAATGTTTACTAACAATTCCACTAGTGTATAGAATAATAAATTGCACTCAAATTGAAACTATTCTACAAAGCATATAAAACCAGAGCTTAAAAGAAAACAAGCCTACTAAGGTTTGCTTGACATATTTGGAAGGGTCATAATTTATTGGAAAAAAAAACCAAACAAAGATTTGGGTAGGAATTATACCCAATTTATATAATATAATGAAATTTAGTTTAAATTTATATATATTTTTAGCCTTGATGAGATAATACCAATAATAATTCTTAATCTTTGGCCTTTTAGGATTCAATCTAAGTTGACAATATATTGCTAGAATGGGAGAAAACCACTTGATAATTTTAATTTTTTTTAGTTTTTTGGGCCTTAGTGTTGGAGACATGTCTTGAGGAATAATGAATGTGTAAGTAATGGTGCACATTTAAAGAAATATCCAATCCCATCCCAAATAGGGTAATGCCTTTGACTTGGTTTGGAAGAATCCCCATGGAATATTAAAATCTAGAGTGGGCATAAATGGCTTATGACAGTTGGACCTTTTGCGATCTCATTTCTTTAGACATAACATACCTATACTAAGTTTCTTGCATAATTTTTTGTTTCACTTTACAAGATTTAATTATGATGCATCTATTTTAAACCAAATTTATGTACAATTGGTACCATCCAAAAGATAAAAATCCCTGATGAGTTCATGTGCAAGTGTTCAATGACGAGTTCATGTCTACGTTTCATTCTTTTGCGTATGTTTCATGCTTTGATGTATGGTCACTCACCTCCAAGGATTGCATATGACTACAAGTTTTTCTTACAATTGAATTTGCAATTCAAATGTAGTGACTTTATGTGGAAAAATATTGTACAATTTTGATAATTTATGGAGTAAGTTAAACCATATAAGTTACCTATATATATATAACCCCCATAATATTTGTTCTAGATAACAAAAAATATACAAAAATTCCTGCATAGAATTCATCCAAGAAATGATAGGCTGACCATCTATACAACAAGGTATCAATGAAGAAAAATTAGAGTTGTTAACCCCACAACACTAGATTTGGTGAGAAAGCAAAAATCATGACTTAAGGTGGGGCCTATTTTGACTCAAAATTAATGAAACTTACACACATTCCTTCAAGTAATGTATCAATAGCAACCAAAAACTAGGCAATAGAGCTGCGTTGCGTGACCTAGCAGCTGTCGCAGTTATTCGCGTTCCTAGAGTAGGGACTACGCTCCCATGACCTCCCCAGAGCCCGATCTGGGGCCACCCTCTCCCACCGCTGATGCCTCCACCATGAATAGTGCTCAGCCTGATGATTCAAAAACAACATTTGTGTCTTTTATAAACTAATTGGGACCTCAACGAACAAGACCGACCATTACCAAGTTTGTCAAAAAATTGGATTCCATACCCAAGATCTCTCTACCACCACCTTTTCCCAGGAAAGTTGTGATTTCACTTGCTGAAAAAGGATTGGTTGGTCAGTTTACAGGCTTGTGGCCTTCCCCAAAAACTGTGCAGAAATGGGTGGAAAGGAACTAGGCTCAATTCACCCAAGGAAAAATCTCCATTCGCTTCTGTGTCAGGGGCTACTACACCTTCCACTTTGAATCCAAGAGCGATCGGGACCTCATTTTCCATAGTGGACCTTAATTTATGGACACTAGAGGACTATATCTAAACTGTTGGACTCCTTATTTTGATCCAGAATTGGACGTCCCAATTGTCGTTCCAGTCTGGGTCAGATTACCACATCTCCTGCTTCACTATTGGGGAGATGACTCGGTGCGTGTTATAGGAAATGCAGTCGAAAAATATAAAGACAGGAGTGAAACTAAAGACAACATGCAGGCATGTGCGAGGATCATAGTCGAGGTCGATCTAGGAAAGGGACTCCCGGAAGCCGTCAAGCTCAAGGTCAACAAATGGACACATATACAGCAGTTGGATTATGATAAAATGCCCTTCAAATGCAAGGTATGTCATGAATATGGCTATTTTTCAAACTGATGTAGTAAGAGAGAAGAATCTGAAAAAACTGTTGAAGGAAACCCATATCCGAAATGGGAACAAGTAAAAAAAGAAAAGACGGCCTCAAAACCTCATCCAGCCTCTCAACCTCCTCCTCCGCCTGGCCCCTCTTCCCCATCCATTAATCCTTCCTCTCATCCCTTTGCCTCTTTCCCAGAATCCTTCCTGGGGTTTAACCCCTTCAACATCTTATCCAAAGCCCTCATCCCATCCGAGCCCCCGATCTCCACCACATCCCCAACCCCCAACCCCATGACCTCTACCTCTCCTTCTTCCCCTAGCTCTTCCCCCCCCACAAGGCCTCCCCTCTCAGTAGGTGGATCCTCTCCTCCCTCCCAACCCTCTTCCCCAAATCTTGGACCGAGTCCTCACTCGGAATCAAACCAAATAAAATCCTCAAAACATTGAAAATACAAAGAAAGTTGGAAGGAAATCAAATAAGGAAATCAGGGACGAGGCAGCAGCAAAAGATATTTCTCTGGGAAAGCAATAGGGTCTTGAAATTTACCTTGAAAAAGGACCAAAGAACAAGGATAAAGTACAACAAGCACAAAAATGGAAGGGTCCCTTAGTCACCAGCAATAGTAAATAATGATAGTTGTCTCTTGGAATTGTAGAGGGTTGTGTCACCCCTCCAAATTCAATTTTTTAAAAGACCTCATCAAAATTGAAAAACCAAACATCCTCTTAATCCAAGAGACAAAAATTAATAGCCAAGAAGTGGATACAATAATATCAAAATCAAGGATCTATGAAGGGCAAGCAATATCATCTAATGGAGCATCAGGAGGAATATGTACTATATGGAAAAAAGGGAAATGGCAGCAGTAAAAGATATTTCTCTAGGAAAGCAACAGGGTCTCGAAAGTTACCTTGAAAAAGGACTAAAGAACAAGGAGAAAGTACAGCAGGCACAAAAAGGGAAGGGTCCCTCAGTCACCAACAATAGTAAATAATGATAGTTGTCTCTTGGAATTGTAGAGGCTTGGGTCACCACTCCAAAGTCAATTTTTTAAAAGACCTCATCAAAACTGAAAAACCAGAAATCCTCTTAATCCAAGAGACAAAAATTAATAGCCAAGAAGTGGATACAATAATAGCAAAATCGAGAATCTATGAAGGGCAAGCAATATCATCTAATGGAGCATCAAGAGGAATATGTACTATATGGAAAAAAGGGAAATGGCACATACACCATCTCACAAAAAAAGAGCACTGGATAAACACAAAACTGGAAAATGCAGAAAATGGGGAAAAAATCAACGTTTATAGCATATATTCTCCCAATCATTACAGGGACAAAGAGACTTGATTGCAAACTTTAAGAGATAGCACAATGGAGGATCTTAAAGAAAACCTTATTGTAGGAGGAGATCTAAATCTCATCCTCAAAGCAGAAGAAAAAAGAGGAGGTACTTTTTTTCCTGATCCAAATAGCGAAATCTTAGAAGAAATAATGGAATAGTGCAATCTCCTTGACATTCCCCCAAAAAATGGAAAATACACTTGGGATAACAGAATAATATGACAGGAAAATATCAAAGAAATATTGGACCGGATCCTCATCAAAGACAAAATGGTGGCCAACTACAGTAGAGCATCCTCTAGAATCATTCATTCAGTAGCTTCAGATCATAAACTAGTTCTAATAGAACTTGGAATGGCTAAAAACTATGGCCCCCTACCTTTCAGATATAAAAGATATAGGGCAGCAATGAAGAAGCCAAATAGGAGGAAGAAAATGTGTGGAGGAAAAACATTAGTGGATCACCAACTTTCATATGGGAAACAAAGATAAAAGAAACCAAAGCGAAACTAAAAGATTGGGCTAAAACCAGCTACATGGAGCCACACAAAGAGAAAGAGATTCTAAAAAATGAATTAATAAAAATTCAAGAGGATCTTGAAAGCAATGACAGTACTATTGAGAAGCAAGTAAAGGAAAAAGAAGCGCAGTGGAAAATCTACAGGAACAACAGGCAAGAAGAGGAAACTTGGAGGCTGAAATCTAGACAGCTCTGGATGCAAGCTAGAAATAAGAACACCTCATTCTTCCATAACTCAGCTAAAACAAGGATGATAAAGAACAATATAGAAAAAACAATAGGAGAAGATGGACAAGAAGTAAAAGGGAAAGAAGAAATTTAAAGAAGGTTTTTAATCACTTCAAAACCCTCTTATCAGCAGTGGACAGTCAAGAAAATCCAAAAGAATTCCTAAAGCACATTCCAAGGGTAATTGGCACAAAAACAAACAACTCCCTCACTAAAGAAGTTACAGAAGATGAATTCAAGGCAGTTGTTTGGGATTTGCATCCGGAAAAGGCACCAAGTCCAGATAGTTTCCCCATAGAATTTTATCGTATCTTCTGGCATCTCATCAAAAAATATTTACTAAAAATGATAAGATATGTTATGAGGAAAAGAAAATTTGGGGGATTCACTAATTCCACTTTCTTGGCTCTTATCCCCAAAGACCCTCTCCCTTCTTCCCTTAATCGATTTCGGCCAATTTCTCTCTGTAATGCCTCTTACAAGATCATTTCCAAAATCACTGTTGGAAGGCTTAAACCCCTTCTGCCCTCCCTTATCTCTGATAACCAAGGTGGTTTTTTCCCCAACCGGTAGATTGTTGACAACATCATCCTCGTGCAAGAAGCACTTCACACTAGCCTCACTAAAAATGAAAAAGGGTTCATCCTTAAAATGGATATGGCAAATGCCTTTGACAGAGTAAACCTTTCTTTTCTTACATTTGTCCTTAAAATATTTGCTTTCTTTAATGAATTTGTTGATATAATTCAAGCCTATACAATAGGCCCTTGGATAGCCCCCGTTGTAAATGGCAGACCTTGTAATTTTTTTCAAATCTCAGGGGGACTAAGGCAGGGCTGCCCATTGTCCCCTTTTCTTTATATTCTCATGGCAGACTCTCTAAGTCGAAAACTAGAGCACAGTAGAAGAAACTCCACCTTAATTGGCCTTTCCATTAGTAGTGGAACTAAAAGAATAATTCATTCCCTGTTCGCTGAGGACACTCTCCTTCTGGGTGAGGCCTCATGCATTGTCGCTAGAAGATTCAAAATCATTCTTAATAATTTCTTGGATGTCTCTGGTGGTATGGTTAATAATGGTAAAAGTTGCATATACAGCTGGAACACTCCCATAAGAACACTACAACGGATTTCTCAAATTCTGAATATTCCCTTTCAAAATAATTGGGATCATTTCCAATATCTTGGGCTGCCCATAACCAAGAAAAATATGAAGACTGAAATCTGGAGTAAATATGTCGAGAAAATGAAAGTGAAAATCTAAGCATGGGGTATGCTTTGGCTAAATCAAGTTGGGTGAATCATTCTCATCAAATCCATCCTAGCAGCTCTGCCATTATATCAATTTTCTCTTATTGTTTCTCCTACAAGTATTCACAAACAAATAGAAATAATAATCAGAAGCTTCCTTTGGCACGGTGAGAAAAGAGAAAGGAAAAAATTCAGTCTAATAAACTGGAAATAAGTGACAGCTCCATACAGAAATGGAGGATTCTCCATAAAAATACCAGGAATAATGAACATGGCCTTGGGAAGTAAGATAGCACGGAGATTCTTAACAGGGGAAAAATTATAGTGGAAGGCAGCACTCGAGGAAAAATACCTCAATGCAACAAGAACTTCAATTCTGGAAAAAAGTCCTCCGACCAGACCATGCACTCAGATTTGGAAAGCAATCTCTGGAGAAACCCAACTAATCAAGGATCACATCTCGATGAGGCCAGGAAATGGGGAACAAATAAATATATGGAAGGACAGTATTATGGGACACCCTCCCATAGACAGAAACCCATATATTAAATATTTAAAAATATGGATGATAAGGGAAGGATACCAAAAATTGACAGATATATCCAACTGGGAGTTGGATGGCGAATGGAAAGAATGGGCCAAGCCCAATATGCCCAACGATCTTACAACTCAATGGAACCTTATGACTTCTCTCCTAGTAGGTGCAGCCCCGATAGACAAAAACTCTAAATATGCCCACTACTGGATTCCAGCGGGAGGAGAATACTCAATAAGGACTGGATACCAAAAAATTCAAGAGGAACAGAGGAAGCATGAATGGAAATATTGGAGACTAGCTTGGAAAGTTGAATCCCTCCCCAAAATAAAAAAAATTATGTGGACTCTATTGCACTGCAAATCATTAACAGTAGAGAATCTAAAGAAGAGAGGAATTTTTGGACCTTCATAATGTCCTCTCTGCAAGAAGGTAGAGGAAACAATCCAACATCTTTTCTTGGAATGTTCCTTTTCAAGAAGTTGTTGGGAGGCGATGGTGGAACCCATTGAAGAAAATATGAAATTCAATCTACCTATAAGTCAGTTTATTAGAAAATGGAAAAGCATTTATCCTCACTCTTTCAAAAATAAATAGAAAATGCAGCAATTCTGAAACAACCTCCAATCTTTCCTCTATTGGAAAATATGGCTAGGAAAAATGGGAAAATATTCAAAAACAAAGTTCCTACAGTAAATACAAAAACATTAAAGGCATGGGGGATGATGGTAGAATTTTTCTCAGCTAAAGGGCTCCAAGGAATAAATATGGTCCACCTACATGAGGATGAAAGAATTTGGATCAACCATGGTCGCCAACAAAAAAATAGAAAGGTGCAACAAAATTAGAAAATCAGAAAGACAGACGCTGAGTTTCAATCTTGGGTACCCTCTCTCAACAGAGCCTGTCAAAAATCCAAGCAAGGTAGGATCTAGAGGACTCATAATTCTTCAAGACAAAACAATTCAGATACCCTACAATTTGGGGTTGGGACAAATGACAAATAACAAAGCAGAGGCTTATGGATTATTATTAGGTCTCAAAATCCTAAGCGAAAAAAAATGATGTTATTGTATTCTGAGATTCCTCTCTCATAATCCATGCAATGGTAAGAAAGTCTCTCCCTAAAAATGCAGGCCTCAATCAAATCCTAAGCAGAGCTCAAAATCTAGCAAAAAACATAGGCAAGATTGACTATTTCCACATCCTGAGAAAGAATAACAAGCAAGCAGATTTGCAAGCAAATGATGGAGTTCACAGAAATATAGGACAAGTCAAAATTGGGGACAACATATCCCAAATTCCCATCCCATGATTCCCTCTATATTCTCTCCTGATGACAAAGTATATCCATCTTATCAAAGACTAGAACATCAAGAGATCTCACAAGATCATATTCAAACTCTTAATTCAGCAAATGTCCAAAGAGAAAATCAAACATGATCT
This sequence comes from Pinus albicaulis, assembly GCA_034641835.2. NCBI lineage: Eukaryota > Viridiplantae > Streptophyta > Pinopsida > Pinales > Pinaceae > Pinus > Pinus albicaulis. The sequence goes on along the minus strand of CM076575.1, from coordinate 1,521,362,037 downwards.
CTGCAAGATTCTTCAAATATCTGTGTCTAGTACTCTATTCTCCCAAAACGCCCAACTTCTCGTGACTTCTCTGCAAATTGAATCAGCTCTTTCAGGCTATAAAAATATCAGTCTACTTTGGGCTTTCACAGCCTTTGTTAAGCTCTTGAATCATCATACACATCATTCTCCTATTTCTGCGTACTAACTTCATATTGCCCCTTGTCTTCTTTATCTGAAGTGCTGGTTATGTACACATCCTCGCATCGCCCTCCTGCACACTACGCTCTCCCATCCCATCTTTCACTTCTTCCTCCACACCCATAATCCCTCCCCTCACTGCTTTCTGCCTTCTGTAATATGCTCTGTCCCAATTTCATTCATATGGCTTTTCTTCACCAATAAGGCAAAAACACAGCAACAAAAAATTAGATATCCCTCTTCACAGAATTTGGAAAAGTGGGAAGTAGCGTTCAGAACAATAGAAATAGCAATCAGCGAGGAAATCAACTCAAGTGATCACAATTCTCATCAACAAATGGACCACATAGAAGATAGGCAGCACCCATGCGCTTTATGCAAATCACATTGAGTTGTGATCGAAATTTTAAGAAACCAAATCCAGCAAGATAAGGAATGAACAAAAATAGAAATGGCTTACATTCACTCTCAATGGAAAACTTGCAACGAGGATATGAGGTCAGTCAAAAATCATTGCAACCACTTGGAAGAATCTCTCAAATTCATAAAGGAAGCACTCAACAATAAATCAGAGCAAGGCTCTACTTCTCAAGACCAAGGAAGTAGATACAGAGGCAGTGAAAACACGATGTATAAACGACTCTTTACAACCTCTGAATCTCCATGTTTTTTGTTTAAAAGTGCATCAGAAAATATTTTTACAATGAAAGTTAGATGTATTTTGTTATTGGACCAGTTTGTTAAGCAGTACAATACAAATGTAATAGTTTCTATCTGCAAGAGAAGGGAAAAAAATAGCAACCCAAGTATCATATATAAAGTAATGATCCCCAAGCAGATTTCACTCTGCATCAAAATTGGGAAAATTTTGTACTGAGGAACTTCTTCTCCTCACCCTTTTCAGAGAGTACACTATAACCGAATCTGTTCGAAAAAGAAAAAAAAATGTATCAATAGCACCAAATGTATTTTTCTAAGTGAAAGGAGCACTGGAAATGATTAAAACTACGAATGCAAGTGAAGTTGAATTTATTGAAATGAATCTTGATAAGAATGTATCTAATCATGAAAAACAAGATTTGTATGATCAATTAACTCATGAGGACCTGAATCCTTCCAAGCTGGTATGTGTTTTTTTATTATAAAAAAACATAGTTACAAATGGTTGTTTTGTAGCCAATGATTGATAAATTAGTCAGTCAACTTAGTACAAAGGTTTATGATACTATAATACTATCAATGGATTTAGATAATATTCCTCCATATGATAAGATTGATAGGCATAAACATAAAATTTGTATGGTAGGTATATATTTGATTCAAGATTAAATTAGTGTCAGAAGAATGGAAGTAAAATTTCATAAGTTGGAGGAACATCTTCACATTGGGGAGGTAAGTAACAGGGTTAGATCTATAATTATTGTAGATATACCATAGAAGCTTCTTATAGTGGAAATTGCAGATCAAGATAGGGTAAATGTTGCTTTGATGTTAAGGGAGAAAGACAATGAAATCCAAAGTCTTAGAGATAAATTGAAGTTATCTACAAATCAGCATAGCCAAAACAAGGAGTTAGTAGAACTTGAAAAGGAGAGAATTCAACTGACAAACCAAATCAGAGCCTTGACAGAGAGGAATGAAAAGAAAGAAAATATTATCAAAAATTTAGAGGAAGAGAGAGAAAATGCTTTCGCTGGAGGAATTAAAAAAAAAAAAACCTGAAGTACATTTTGAAAAAGAAAAAATCATCTCGTTAAATACAAAATTTTCAAGAAAAAAAAATATGCCAAGAAAAGGAAACAAAATAGTAGATTTGCAATTATTGTTGGAAAAAAGAAACACAATTAAAATCAAAGGAATATTGATATTGCCTAGAATGAAAAACAAATAGCTAAAACAACAAAAAAGTGGTTTCTTATGAAGAGTTGAAAAATGTTAGCTAATGATTGAAAGCTAATAAATTCAAAGTGAAAATGAGTAATTTTAAAGATCGATTCAGTATTTTGAAGGACATATAAAACCTAGAAATTAGCCTTAGCGTGAACATTTAAAAGGCATGGGAAAAACCTGGAAATGAGGTTGAGATAGTTGATGAAGTAATCAAATTTAATAGGGGATAATCTAAAAGTCTCTGAATATTAGTTAAAACCTCTTTTATTATGGAGGTGATCAAAATGAAAGGGAAACATAATCTGATATCTACAACTTATGAGAATTGTAAAGATATCAAGATATTTGCTCAAGGCTTGAGAAGTAAATTCTCTCAAGCGTTTGAATATGGTTTGCCTACTCTTTGGGGTTATGAAGGTTTATTTTATGATGATATTTATTTAGAAACTTTAGAGAAACATATAAATGATTAAGAAAAATTTCAAGATGTTACAGGTCCCATTCAAGGACGTTCTGATTTTTGAAATTTAATTTCAAATTTTCAATTTTAGTGGTGATTTCACAACTTCAATATGATCTTATCATGATGACTTATAATCTCTATATTCAGTTGGATGTCTTTGTGCGAAGGGTGAATGTGTACCTTGTTTTATGTTAAGTGATGCAACATATAATTGCATGTCTAAGAAATAAAAGGCCATCATTAAACGTCTCTCAACATTTCAAACCTTCTTCAACATTGATAATTACAACAACCACAATTAGGTCAAGTTCTACTATTTCGAGTAGTCCGGTTAGCTAGTCGTCAACTGGGGGAAAAAAACCAAAGAAAAATAAAAATATGCCTATGATAATTAAAAATACAATTATTAAAGATTGAAAGTTACAATTGCCTCATAAAGATATTAAAGAGGAGTATCAAAAGTTTTTTAATGGTTGTTGCTTAGCAAAGGCTAGGACTTTATTTTACTTGAATTAAATTGATCAAAGAGAAATACATGCTATTTATTTAAATTTCTTATTTATGCAAATGATTCATCTCTTACTTCACCAATTGTGAGTTCATTTATTTTGCATTTGAAACATTTAGCTTTGAAACCTTAAATATTTTTGGAGATTTAATCTCATAGAAACTCAAGTTTGTAAACATTCAAATATTGAAGAAATTTTATGTGCTTATCTTTATGTGAAATTGTATATCTACTCATACATACTCTACTAGAACAATATTTAGTATTGTTGGAAGTATGAGTAGGTAGTATTTTTATATCTAAAGTGTTACATATTTTCTACTATTGTTTCCCATATCTCATTTCTTTGCTTTGAAATGATTATCTTGTATTAATGTATCTAATAAATCTTAGTTAATTATCCCATTATCCTTTTTATGATGCTTAAGAAAGATACAAGTGCCCTTTGTATACTTGAGCTTTCTTTACATTGGAATTCTTGTATGTTTGCTATAAAATAAAAATTTGTGTAGTTTGGACTTTTTTGTTTTCAAATAGAAAAAACCAACTGTATTTTATTTAAAATTAAGGTAGTTACATTTCCATAGATATGTATCTCGTATCATTCCATTGTATCATATTATGCATGGACTACATTTTCCTTCTAAATCTAGAATCAAGATATGTATTACTAGACACCGGAATATAAAAAGGACTCCTACCCGATCTAAAATTACTCTAATTGGAAAAGAAAAAAAACAGAGTGCCCCCATACAAATCCCGAGACAAACAAAATGTCTCCATACAATGCCTAAGATTTTAGCTGCTATGACCCAAAATAAACAAAAAGAAGTTTAACTAACATAAATTAGGGGTGTTGAATCTTGTCATGTGTACAAAATGCTTCATAAGATACCCCGTGTTGGGTCCTCTTTGATGGTAATATAGCTCAAATGTAAAATTACAACCGAGAAATGACTAGAAAATGTTTGTTTCTCCATTGAAACAAAACAGGATAAACTAGAAAAATGAACTTTATATGAAGAAAAATATAGAGTTGTGAAGGCTACCATTGACGAAGGTCTTATAACATGTAACACCTTGCATATTAGTTTACCCAAATTTAGATAGGAGATTAACCACCATGTTCTTCTCTCTGTATATGTGGGAGAAAGAGATGTTCTTAAAATACACCATTAGTTATTTGATTTGTTGCATCTAGTGATATAAAGAGGGTGGACCAAAAGTAGAGCGCCCTTGTACAAACTCAATTACTGATTTGGAGTCATCAACAACCTCCATCTCCTCAATTTCCATCCAACTAGCACATCGTAGTAACCCCCATAGTGAAAGCAGCTCTGCTATGCTATTAGTACCTGCACCCTCGAACCAACTGAAGTGACAAGACTTCTGAGACACCAAAATAATGTGTGCCCCTCACCCACATACTCCATTTGTTGAAGCACCATCAAAATAACCCACCATCATAGATGACACAATTTCTCTATAACAACATTTTCTCCTTTGTGATTTTGGACACCAAGGCCTGTCTCCTAGAAGTATTCCACAATACATCAAGATTATAATTTTCCCCATATTTTGGGAATAAATTAATTTTAAATTTTAATTAAATTGGGGGATATCCACTCAAGATATTGAAAATTTTGAATTAACCAAAAGGAGGGAGGACATTGTCCTCCATAGAATTCCTCATCATTAGTCTTTTCCACAGAATAGTCTTGAGGAACACCACCCTCATGGGAATTTATCAAACAAATAGTATGAAAATCACATTTTACCCAATTTTCCATGGAACACAAATTTTCTATCCATGATTTGAACTAAATTTTCTTCTTTAACATGTCCATATATTTTAACCATTCTAATTTTAAAAATGGAGCCATTTCTTTAGCACTTACAATTTTCAAATATTTTCCCCAATTGTTTTTTTCTCCTTCAATAAAGCATTTTGTGAAACACTTGACACACAAATTTTGAGTTTTCCAATACAAACTAATTTATGACCCATACAACATCAATGATATACTAGTTGGTATGAAACTATTTTGTAACATAACCAATCACCTAATTTAAATATAATCAACATTATGAAATAAATAGTGTAGGGAATTGTCATATATAAATAGAAATAACAATGCCCACAACATATTAATGCATGACCAATGTACACATTCATCCATTCCAAAATATAACTTGTAATTTATACTTATACATGGAATATAAACAATTGGTCTATTAAAGAAAACATAACAATATTCCTGTGCAAGTTTTCATGTAAATATTTATTTCAATTTTCTCCGTGAATGTGGAATCATTTGGGTTACCCAATTTTTTTTAACAACCATCTAATATAGTTGAAGCTTAATTTACATAATAGAGGCGTAAGTATTGCCTCTACATTATAATTAATGGTTATAATAGCCTTTTAAATCTCCAAATAAATAGATATTAGAAATTTCAATATTCCCTTCGAAGGCAATGCTAATTTCTAAGCTTCTATTTTCATGTAATTGTTGATTTTTCTAGTGCAAATTATACTAGCACTTATTTCTAAAACTTGATAATTACTCCCAATTATGTAGATGATTATTTTTTACTTTCAATATATCATTAAGCAAGTACAAAATCATAAATTCAACCATAGAGACAATAGAACAATAGAGATCATGATGCACAAAGAGGCAACACAAATTTTACCCTAGGAAAACCCAACCAACCTTTTCCTTAGAGAATCAATGCAACAAGAGTTACATAAAATTCAAATTAACCAGCAATATTACAACCACAATATGCCTCAATATGCCAAGTAAAAATTCACCAAAATCACTATGATAAGCCTTTCCACAAACCCGATCTAGGTTTGCACAAGGGCCAAATTTCAACCTCTCCTTTATCTCATAATTTTGGACCTATGACCATACTTTACCACAAAAAATTCAAACCTAAAATTTCAGATGTGTGAGGGAAGTAGAAGGATCACACGTGCATGGGTATCTTCTTGGACTCAACTTCTTCTTCTCCCTTTAACTCAACCTTCTTCTTCTTCGTCCTCCTTTACTACACTAGATCATCAATATACTTGATTGGTGAGAGATGAAAATTTATTGGAGTGGAGATCAGGTGGTCTATATTTATACAATTGGAAGGGGTTGAATACGTGCCTCTTGTGGTAGAGAAAACTACATCACTGGCTGGAAAACTTGGGCATATTGTGGTGTCTAGAATGAAAATTTAAATTTTCATTTCCCCACTCTTGATAAGGTCATGAAGAGCATGCCTTATACAATTTTATTTTGAATATAAAATCGATAAATGTTTCCTTGTTTTTTCAAGCATGAAGAGCATGCTTCAAATAAATTTTATTTTACAAATCTAATTTATATTTCATTATTATAAGTACAAATGAAACATTATGTTTTCTCTAAGGAAAGGTACAAAAAAATGATCGCATCATAATCTTGGTCAACAATCTTGACCTACATCAACATAATTATCATCCAATCAATACCATAACCTAGGTTAGAATTCCTAACCAACGATACTCACTCAACTAGTCACCATGATCCGATAGGTGCCTCACCTCACGGTACTCCGACTAGTCCAGGGTTGCCATCACCCATGGTAAAACCCTAGACAAATCCATGCCCCAACTCCAAATGCCTCACTCTTGGCCATGATGCTGAAAAAGCACCCACTCCATTGAGTGTTTGGGCCTTAGGGACCATTCCTCTCAAGAATGTTTGTCCCTCATGCTATCTCACCAACAGTCCATGAAATCCTCCTGCCCCTGTTGTCCACTCATCAAAATTATAGGCTAGGGTCCCATTGTCACTAACAGTTCGATCCATGCTCCTGTTGGCATCACAATAATACTCCCTCTCACTAATATCGGGGTTCTCCACAAGTCCAAGCTTGTCTTGAAGTATACAAAATTTTCCCGGAACAGATGCTTTGTAAGAATATCAACTGCTCGCTCATAAGTGGGAATATACTGGAGCCTCACTAATCCTTTCTATACCATATCAAAAATCTAGTGGTACTTGATATAAATATGCTTCATCTTATCATGAACCACTGGATTGTTTTTCAACTTCACACAAGTTTGATTATCACATAATAACACCAATAGTTCCAACACCTAATTGAAAAATCCAAAGAGTAGCTTACAAAGCCATATTCCCTCCAAACATGCCAAAAAAGATGAAATATAATTTTCTTCTCTAGTAATGAGTGTGAAAAATGTATGCTTCATGCTCATCCAATATATCATAACAGAGCCCAAACTAAAACATACACTAGATGTTCTCTTCCTGTCATCTGCACTACATACCCAGTCAGAATATGTATATCCTTGCAGTTGTATCTCACAATTTGAGGCATATATCAAACAAAATTCAACAATACCATGCAAATATATGAATATATGATTTGCTTCAATTTAATGCTCATGTCTCGATTCCATTTGGAAATGGCTCAAGGTGTTTGCTGCAAAGAAAATGTTTGGCCTAGCGTTAACCAAATAGATAAAAGATCCAATCAAATATTGGTACATGGATATATCTACCATATCAAACTCAAAATACCATAACTTATATTCGTAACTATAGGAGTTTCCATAGACTTGCATTCCATCATTCCAAAATTTTGAAGGATCTTGATGGCATATTTTCCTTGTCCGATAAGGATTTCAATAGGTTTCTGCCGAAATTCCAATCCAAAATAGTAATTCATCAAGCTAAGATACTTCATGTCAAGTTCAGAGGCCAACTCCCTCTTAATATGAATAATAAGATGCTCCACACCTATTAGGAACAAATCATCAACAAATAATAGTAGTATCACAGGCTCACCCTTCACAACCTTGATATATATGTTTGGTTCAACATCCCTCTTGGAGAAATAAAGTCTCGTTAGATATACATCAATTCTATAATACCAAGCTCTTAGTGCTTGCTTAAGTCCATACAAGGCCTTCTTCAATTTGCACACGTGATATTCTCTCCCGTGAACCTAAAAACCACAAGGTTTCTCTATGTACACCTCTTCCTCAATCACACCATTAAGGAAGGTAGTATTTACATCCATTTGATGTAACTTCCATCCCATAAACAAAGTAAGAGAAACAAGAGATCTAATCGTGGTTTACGTGAAAACTAATGCAAAGGTCTGATCATAATATTCTCCCTTTTTCTGGGAGAACCCTCTAGCCATGGTTCTTGCCCTTTATTTTTTAATCATCCCATATGTTGCATGCTTGATCTTATATATCCACTTTTAGGTTACCAAAAACTTTCTTTCATGTCTTATAACAATCTCCCAGACATCGTTCTTCATAATATATTAGTATTCTTCCATCATTGCATCCTTCAAATATTGTTAGGTCTAATTCCTCGAAGTTGGAAAGTTTAGAGTCAATGTTGCATAATTATAATACCCATTGGGTATATTATATTCCCTGGAGGTTCCCCATGGCACCACATGTACTTCTGCATCTTGCAAATTAGATTTGATCCAAGCTAGTCTCTTTCTAGTTTCTCGAACAACCACATGATCTAATGGTTCACAAGGTCTTTATGGAATTTCTTCATGATCTTCAAGATGTCTTGAGGATGTGAGAGGACCTGTAACTTATTCTTTGGGTGCCACATGCTCCTTCTCTTCATCATCGGTGTCCATGTGAACTTCTCTGTATTACCAATAAGTGACATCTTCATCAAAATTCACCTCCCTGCTTACTTCAGATTGTCGTTGCCTTGGAACATAGATCCTATAGGATTTTGATGAATCACTGTGCCAAAAAAATATCCCCTTCTTTTAGGATGGCTCTAACTTGTTTCTCTTATCCTTGGGTACATGTATGAACATTGGACAACCAAATATTCTCAGATGTTCAACTTGTGGTTTCTGATCGGTGAATGCTTCTTTAGGAGTCTTATTTTCCTCTAATTCGATGAGGAATTCTATTTAGAATGTACACAACTTTCCTAGTTTCTTCTCCCCATAAGAAAATTGGCACATCTTATTCATGTATCATTGCCTTCACATTTATTCGATAGATCTTCTCTTTCTCTCAACCACTCCATTATGTTGAGGATTACAGTGAACTATCAAATCCCTCTTAATTCTAGATTCGTTACTGAAGGAAATGAGTTCCTTGGAGGTGTATTATCCTCCATTATATGATCTTAGAGTCTTGATCTTCTTCCTTTTTTCGTTTCTACACATCAAATTTTAATTCTTGAAATTTTCTAAAGACTTCGTCTTTTGATTTCATAAGATAGATCTACGTCTTGCGAGAGATGTCATCGATAAATGATACATAGTAGAGAGAACCTCTAATATATTTCATCTACATAGGACCACATACATGATCATAGTGGACTAGATCCAAAATATCTTTGGACCTATGTTCACTTCTTGGAAAGGGTTTCTTGACATTCTTTCTAAGAGCGCATCCACTACACACACCTTTATGATCTATTTTAAAACATGGTACACCTGAGATAATCTACTACAAAGCTGGAAAGGTTTTATAATTAAGGTGATCATATATTCTATTCCATAGTTCACATGGATTGATATCATTATGTAATAAATCTTGAGAAGGTTTCCCTAGGAGTTATAAAAACTTCCTTCATGAGTCCCAATAACCCTAATATCATTTATACTTGGGCCCTTGGCCCACACAAGGAATTTCCCATAAATAAAGGCTATACTGTATCTCCTCTATATTCTAAACATGAAATTGGAACTAAATTATCTTTCAAACCTGGAGCATATAGTATGTTTCTCAAGTAACTCTTTCAATTTTTTCCAAATCAACAAATGTGGTCCCAATTCCATTGACTGCATAGTTGTCATTGTATCCAAGCTCCACCTTTTGAGTCAATATCTTTTCCATCAAACTTGTAAGATGATAATGATCCCCTTTCATATGCCTTGAAGCTCCATTTTCTATCAACTATATGTTGTTGTCATTTGTGAGAGATGCTGTAAGTGCAGAATGGTAGAATTGCTCTTTATCTCCTTCAACTTTGGGTCTCTTGGAATGCTCATCAAATTTTGTCGTTGTAGCATGTTGCTTACCTTTTCTATTCCTATCATTGAATCTTTCAGGACATTGGTATGTGGAATGAACAAATTTGTTGCAATGTAAACATTGAACCCGCACATATCTTTCTTTCGTTGATTATTAGGTATTATATTAGAATCCTTCTTCTTCTTATGAAAACAAGACTTATTTATTCCACCAACTTTCTTGGAACAAACTGCATATCCTTAGCAATTTTCTTCTTCCTTTGAATTTATTCCTCTAGAAAAAAGTCTTGATTCTTCCTGAGAAAAATATGCTCATAATTATTCCAGACTTGGAGCTTCCTTTCGACTGATTATACCTGATGCAAATGAATCTCATGACTATGGTAGTCCATTGATTGCTAAAATCACAAGTTCTTTACTAGACACAATTGCATCAATAGATTTTATTTGATTTCTCAGTTGAGATACCCTCATAAAGTATGAAGCCACTTTATCATTATTTGACATTATGATACTATGAAGCTCATTTGTCAAACCAAAGACTTGGCCAATATTGTTGATGGTATACAAACTAGTTAGAGCATCATGCATCTTCATTGAAGTGTCATGCTTTGATATGTATGGAATTATATGATCCTTGATGGAGTCAAAAACTATGCTCATGGAAGTGATTTCATGTTTCTTGTACTTCTTCTTTCCTTTTTCATCTATAGGTTCAATTACTTTTCCTTGCACAATTTTGAAAATATCTTCCCTTGCGAGAATTAAATTGATTCTTGTCTTCCAAGCTCTAAAGTTGGTAGCCCCTTCCAACTCGTTCGCTGATTTCATAGAAGCCATGTATTCAACTTGATTATAGATATGGGGTTTCTTCAAAGTGATATCAAGGTAAACCTTATTCAAGAATGATCTCTGTTCTCTTTCCTTCACCAAAGCTCTGATACCATGTTGATTTTTCTAGTGCAAATTATACTAGAAATTATTTATGAAACTTGATAACTACTACCAACAAAGTATATGGTTATTTTTCCCTTTCAATGTATCATTATAAATTAACATTGAAAAAATCAACCATAGAGATAATAGAGAAAGCGAGATCACAATGCACAAAGAGACAATATTTTTACCCTGGGAAAATCCAACAAACCTTTTCCTTAGAGAATCAATTCAACAAGAGATACATAGAAGTAAAACTAGCCAATAAGATGAAAACCACAAGATGCCTCAATATTCCAATTCAAACTTCACCAAAATCACTAGAAGAATCCTTTCCACAAACTCACTCCAGGTCTGTACAAAGGCCAAATTTCAAGCTCTCTTTTTTCTCAGAATTTTAGACATGTGACCATACTTTACCACAAATAATTCAGACCAAAAATTTCACACGTGCTAGGGTATTAAAAGGATAACATGTGCGAGAGTATCTTCTTGGACTCAACTTCTTCTTCTCCCTTCAACTTGACCTTCTTCTTCCTCGTCCTCCTTTACTATACCAATTAAAAAATATACTTGATTGATGAGAGATGCAAATTACTTGGAGTGGAGATCAAGTGGTATCTATTTATACATATTAGAAGGGGTCAAATAGGTGCCTCTTGGGGAAGGGATGACTTCATCACTGGCAGGCCAACTTGGGCATCTTGTGGTGTCTAGAATGAAAATTTCAAGTTTCATTTTCCTGCTCTTGAAAAGGTCGTGAAGAGCATGCCTTATAAAATTTTATTTTGAAATAAACTCAATAAATATTTTCCTTTTCTTACAAGCATGAAGAAAATGATTCAAATATTTTTTTTTTACAAATATAATTTATATTTCATTAATAAAAGTACAAATGAAACATTATGAATACCAACCATAGTTACAAAATTCAAGAGTAATAAGCACGTAATCTTTATATTAGTAGTAACAAAAACATTTTCCATCAATACATAAAAATCAACATCATATTACTTTTATATTATAAGATGATGATTGGGAAAATAGCTCCATGGGAGCATTTTTCCTCCTAGTCATTGGTACCAACTCGTGCAGGTTTCATGATCTCAATGGAAAATGGCATCAACCCATGGTATTCATCTACCCATGTTATCCATCCACCCATGGAATTTACCCATGATATTGTAAATGGAATCAACCCATGGTATTCATCCACCCATGATATTTATTCACCCATGGTATTGTAAGTGACCCATGGTATGTATCCACCCATGGTATTCATCCACACATGGGATTTTCCCATGGTATTGTAAGTGGTATCTACCCATGGTATTGGCGTATGGTATCTACACATGGTATTGTAACTCAAAAAAGGCTATAAATAACAAGCCTCAGTTTGTAAAAGGACAGATTGTCTGCCACAATGTAGCTTCTACAGTTATTCTCTGTTTTAATAAAATAAGTTTCTTTGTGGTTTTATTTTCTTTGTGTTCTCTCTTTTTTCTGGCATTCTAATTTTGCAGATATTTTCAGATCATTTTCAAAAAAAAATTTAGATCTTGGGGGTCTACCCCCAAGATCTGGATCATTTCACCCCTATGCCAAGTAATGAAACAAGTGTGAATTTATTCGCTATTGATCTCTTTTTACATACTCAAGCCAAATTTTTAATCTTATAACTAGGGAATTTAACTTTCACCACGTATTTGTAACAACAATCTTGCTCACCAACCTCTCTTTCCTCCTTTAAAGTCTTGCGTATCACAAGGCATATGATCCCCTTTAGTGCTAAATAGTCCCTTGGTTTATCCTAATTCCCTCCAGTGCTCCAATCTAGGCTAGCTAGGAAAAAACTAAGGTTGGGAACCAAATAATCTCAATTGTAATTCATCCATTACCCATAAAATCAATTATAATTTCCTCATACATGTATGTAAACAAAAGTAAGGCAATAAGTTCACCATTGCAACAATGGATTCTTAGCACCAACATATTAGCATACCTAACCATCAACTCTCACATGATAGAATGAATAATATTTTCCCCAAAGGTGGAATAAATCTCTTCCCAATATTCACATGAATATAAGACTTGCATGGAGACCACATGCCTCTCCATAAAGCTTGGAAAATAACATATGGAGTATAATACAACAAGATACAAATTATTTGGGATAAAGACACTTGGAATTTTAGTAAAATATTACATGTATTACACTCCCGTACTTCCCCACTCTTTGGTCCATTTCCCCCATGGTGCTCCTAAGGATATATAACCCCGATATTTCCTTTATAGTAATAACCAAGTGGGAAAATTACCGCATACTTACCATATGAAATCTTAAAACCCCACTAGCCTCTAATTTACCTTATCATATAATTATTATAACCCTATACAGTATTATTAATGTCCTTAACCCTTGATGGTTACAACCCCACTAAATTAGCACTAACTACTAAATAACTAATATCTTTTAATCCCAATGCATATAACTCCCCTACCCCTAATTGACCTTAACCTTAAAACCCTTTAAACAACACCTTCTAACCACTATAATTGTATTAAATATTGACCATTATATTTGTAATGACCCCTAATTAACCTTATTTCAGCAAAACTGTGACGAAAATGGAATAAAAATACAATTTCCAACAACACGAACAGTGTCGAATGCGGGTCACCCACTCCAAATTCTGTTAACTGGTTTCTGAGCTACGCTGCTAGGTCAAGATTCTGAGCAATGTGGCTGCCCCCTGCAGTGGCCTGCCTAAGGCCCGATCCCATGGAGACGCAGGGCTCTCCCAAGGAGCCCCCACTACCGCCTTCTTCCCCTGTTGTTGATGCATTCAATCAGCTTCTGGTTGGTTTGCCCCAGAAGAAAAAAAGTGAAGCAACTAAATTTGTTAAGAAGCTCGAAGATATCCCGGAGATATCTTTGCCTCCAGAGACCCCCATCCAAGTAGCTTTGTCTCTGGCTGATCGTGGTCTCATTGGCCAATTCATGGGACTTTGGCCATCTCCGAAAACTACTGAGCAATGGGTTAACAGGAACTGGGCTCCTCTGATCAAGCAAAGTGTTACATCTTACTTTCTTGGGCGAGGTTCTTCCTCTTCGAATTCTCTTCCAAAGAAGACAAAGATTTGATCTTCCAAAATGGGCCCTATTTCATGGGCCCTTAGGGCCTCTATCTGAACAAATGGACTCCAGATTTTGATCCGGAAGTTGATGTTCCCAAGGCAGTCTCGGTGTGGGTTCGGCTCCCGAATATCCCAGTTAATTGCTGGAACTGGGACTCCTTGAAACACATCAGCAACGCTCTTGGGAAATTCATAGATCGGGCAAACAACAAGGACCAGTATGATTGTGATAGAATCTGCGTAGAAGTAGATCTAGAGGTGGGTCTCCCTGAGGCAATCAAAATCAATGTCGGCAGCTGGTCTCATGTGCAGCTACCATTTAAATGCAGGAAATGCCATGTTCATGGACACTTTGCTAGAAACTGCCCATCCAATGTTGAGCCAAAGAAAGGAAATGAAGAGGGTTGGAATCAAGTTAAGCGCATAAAGATCAATCACAAAGGTCAAAAACCGGGATGCTGCAATGGAAAAGGCCCTCTTCAGGCCAATGCTCAGCGCCCCCCTCCCAAAAAGGCACAAGAAAATAAGTTCGATCCTCTAAGCCAGCAAACAGAAGCAACTCAGGAGATCAAGATCCAAAAGCCAGTCTCTCCAAGCATAGGCACTCCCTCTTCCTCCCTTAAAGGAACAAGTGTTGTAGATCCCAAAGGCATGACTATAGAAGATGAGGAAGAAGAACAGGAATCAGACGAGTCAGAGGAGGAAGGAGAAATAGGAGAGTCTCAAACCTCGGTAAGGAGATCCACAAGAGGTCACAAAACTGACAGGGAAAAAAGAGAGTAGGAAAATTACAAAGACAAGCTACAGGGAAGCCAACTAACTCTGGAAAAACTGCTAGCCTCAAAGCCAAGGACGATGAAAAATTAGCCTCAAATCTCCAAGGGAGCCCATCAGAAACATAAATAATGAAGGTCATCTCCTGGAATTGTAGAGTTATGGGGAGCAAAATTAAGGAAGAAGTCGTTAGAAGCTTAATAAGATTAGAATATCCAGACATACTTCTCGTCCAGGAGACCAAGCTGGAAGACGTAGTCTTTCTGCATGCAAGTAAGAAACTTTGGATCAAAAGTGAAGCAAGAGCAATCTCTGCCCGGGGAGCCTCGGGAGGGCTTGGAACTCTATGGAATGCCAGCAAATTTTCAGTCATCTATGAGTCTAGCAACACTCATTGGTTGCTGCTTAAAATGCAGAATCTGGACACCAAAGAAATTTTTTTCCTTTTCAATGTATACTCTCCAGTCAATGTTGGGGAAAAAAAGGACTGCTGGGAATCTATAAGGCATCAAGAAGACCTAGCAAACCTGAAAAATATAATCATTGCTGGAGATCTCAACCTCACTCTTCACTCGTCTGAAAAAAGAGGAGGTAGCGCAATCCGAGATCTGGCAAGGGAATGGCTGGAGGATCTTATGTAGGACTGGGATTTGATGGATATCAAACCTTCCTCCGGTAAGTACTCTTGGTCTAACAAAAGAGCTGGTCCAGGTCATATTGCTGCCAGATTAGATAGATTTTTCATCCAAAGCTCCTTTCTGTTACTAGGATTAGAACCTAGAATGCATATTCTCACAAACAACATCTTGGACCATAAGCCCATAAAGCTATTACTCTTGTCCCATCTAGATCTGGGTCCTATTCCTTTCAGATTTAGTCCCCTCTGGGTCAAGGAGCAAGATTTCATGCATTTAGTTAAGGTTTGTTGGAGACAGCCAGTCAAAGGATCCCCTTTCTTTGTCTAGGAGGAAAAGCTTAGAAGGGTGAAAGGAGCTCTAAAACGATGGGCCAAAACCTTGCCCAATCTTGATACAGAAAGGAAAACCATTAAAGCTTCTCTAGCCTCTCATCAAATTCAAGTGGAGAACGCTATAGTCACAGAGGAGCTGTTAGATAAAGAGGCTCAGCTGCAGCAGAGTTTTCATAAGAACTGTTTAACTGAAGAAGAATACTAGAGATTAAAATCTCGAAATATTTGGCTCAAAGCAGGGGAAAGGAACTCTTCTTTCTTCCATAAACAAGCCCAGGCCAGGAAATTCTTCAACACTATATCTGAGATCAAGGAGGATAACGTCACCCAAAAGGATTTTGAAGACATCAAGAACGCAGCCTTTTCTCATTTTCAAAACTTGTATAGTGAGGACACAGATCCGGACCAATATTCAGATCTGTTAGACATTGTTCCATCTTCAATCTCTCCTCGTATGAATGAGATCCTTGAGGCCAAAGTCTCCAAAAAAGAAGTTAAAAATGCCCTTTTTGCCATGGATCCAGATAAGGCCCCTGACCCGGATGGCTTTTCTGCCAGATTCTTCCAAGTTTTTTGGTTGATATTTGAAAAGGACCTCTTAAAAATGGTCCAAAAATCTCAATATTGTCAGAAAATTGGAGGCAGCACAAACTCAGCTTTCTTAGCCCTCATCCCCAAGGAGAAAGGCGCCAACAACTTCAACAGATTTCGACTAATCTCCTTATGCAATACAGGGTACAAGCTAATCACCAAAGCAATTGAAAATAGAGTGAATTTCATCCTTCCCAAAATCATTCTGGAGAATCAAGGAGGCTTCATCCAAGGCAGGCAGATTGTGGACAACTTCACCCTTGTACAAGAGGAAATTCACTCAAGTCTGCATCAAAATGAACAAGGTATGGTTATCAAACTCGACTTAGCAAATGATTTTGACCAAGTAAATCATAGCTTTCTGTTAAAAGTCATGAGAAAGTTTGGTTTAGGAGTAAACTTCATTAAATGGACCCGCGCATGCATCTCGGAGCCATGGATTGCACCTCTAGTAAATGGCAGAGCCACTGAATTTTTTAAAGCTTTGAGAGGGCTTAGGCAGGGGTGCCCACTCTACCCTCTGCTCTTTGTCATCCAAGCCTCTGTTCTCAGTTTTCTATTAGAAAAAAAGATGCAAGATCAAGATATTAATGGACTGTGTATAGCAAGAGGGGTCAAAAACATAAATCATGCCCTATTTTCGGATGATACCCTGTTATTGGGAGTTTCCACTCTTTCCTCAACCATCAAATTTAAAGCAGTTCTGGATGATTTCTGTGAGGCCTCGGGCAGTGCCTTAAATAAGAACCAATGTCACATCTACAGCTGGAACACATCGCCCAGATTGCTCTCTGTTATTTCTAGATGTTTGGGCTTTGTAGCCTCCTCCTCTTAAACCTCTTTCAAATACTTGGGCCTCCCTATTTATCATAAAATATCTGTAAGTAAATACTGGCTTCCACAACTTGAAAAATTCAAGACCAGGATCCAAGCCTGGGGATACTCCTGGCTCAACATTGCTGGTAAATTTGTCCTAATAAAATATGTGCTCACCAGTCTCCCTCTATTTCAATTTGTTGTTCTTCTCGCTCCGGCAAGCATCTTAAAAAAAATGGAGGAGTACATTCGGAGGTTCTTTTGGAAGGGAGGCAAACAGAATGAAAACAAACTTCCCATAGTCAGTTGGGAAACCATCTCCAAGCCTTTGTGGGACGGCGGATTGAATTTCAAAAATCTTTGTCAATAGAATATAACTATGGGAGGGAATTTAATTTGGAAGATCACTACGCCCAAGCCAGGCTGGGCTCAATTGGATCTCTGGAAAAAATATTTCAGAGGTCCACGTACTAGCTGTTTAGGCAACTTGATCCATCTGCCCAACTCGTCTTTCCTCAAACTGTATTCTAAAGCTGCTCCTCTAATCAATGCGCACTCCTTCTAGATTCCATGAAACGGTAAAAAGATAAATATATGGAATGAAAAAATTATGAATACGGATCCTATAGAAGACAGAGGCTTAATTAGAGCGCTGTGCTGCTGGATGGAAGGAGAAGGGCTGCACTCGTTGTGGGATATTTCACTGTGGAACGAATTTGATTGGGCAGGCTGGAAATGCATTGTTGTGCTGGCTCACCTGCATAAAGAATGGACCACGCTGCTAGATCTTCTTCATGGTTTAGCGCCTTCTCACATAAGGAAAAGAGATTCGAGAGGCTGGGGGCCGAATGCCAGAGGGTACGCTGTCTCCATGGGATACGCTAAGCTGAGAGAGAGACCTTTCGTTCCCCCTAACCCAGCACCTTGGCATGGTGTTTGGCGTTTTCCTTCGTGGCCCAAAGTAGAATTCTTTTCTTGGCTTCTATGCCATGTCAAAATCCTCACGTATGACAATCTACAGAGGAAAGGGTTCCATGGCCCCTCCAAATGTTTTTTGTGTAATGAAAATGCAGAGAGTGCTATCCACTTAATGCTTGAATGCAGATTTTCTATGCAAATTTGGTTCACTTTCATCCACAAACTGGATCCCAACATTTCGCTCCCTTGCTCCACTGCTGAACTATTTTCTAAATGGGCAAACAAGTACCCCGGTCCTCCACCTAAAAACTAGATAATCAAAGTTGCATGGTCTGTCCTCCCAAAGGTAATTTGCTGGTAGATCTGGCTTGAATGAAATAGAAAAATCTTCAGAAATACAGAACAGAATCACAAGGCATTAGAAACTAAGATCAAATTCCACCTAAAAGAGTGCTTGATTGATTTAAAAGATGGTTATAAGCTTAGCCAACAGGACATTGCTTGGGGTTCTTTTCTTGATTTGCAATTTCAAACAACAGTTAGGAACGTCCCTCCTCCCAAAGACTGGCAAATAAGAAAATCTGAAACAGACTTTCAAGACTGGCTTACAACACATTCAAGACACTCCCTCTTTTTTGATGGGGAAGCAAAGGGCAATCCGGGCAAAGCTAGTGCAGGAGGCATTGTTGTAAATCCAGTTGGGGAAAAAATTCATTCTTTTGCTTGGGGGCTAGGCCATTCAACCAACATTCAAGCTGAGGCTTTGTCTCTCTTTCAAGGTCTCAGGTTGCTCAAAGATTTAAACATAAGTGAAGCAAATGTTATTGGCTATTCCCAGATCATCATCAATGCAATGGTGTCCAACTCTCCAGCTTTGGACCTTAAACTCGCAAGGCTGATAGCCAAAATTAAGGGCTTGGAAAATGCTTTTCAGAAGCTGAATTACTATCATGTGCTGAGAACTCATAATAAAGAGGCGGACATTGAAGCCAACAAAGCTGCCCTCCTCTCTGCTGGGATCAAGATGAAATATGAAGAAGAATCATGGGAACCCATCACATAAGCTAAATTGTTGCCATGTTTTACTGCTTCCTCTTAAATCAATTTGTATGTATCTTCAAGTTGGGAAAAATCTCTGAAATTGAATCTATAGTTACTTCACCAAGGAGGAAAACTCCAAGCTTTAGCTACATACTCAACCTTAGTGGTGAGGTGCAACAGGATATAGTCATCCTCAATGTAATCAAATTTTTCGGCATTCAGGCCAAGTTGAATATAATACTCCATAACCGTTACTGTAAAAAAAAAAATGACCCCTAATTAACCTTAAACTCAATCCCATATCAACCCATATGCCCCAAATTATTTGTAATCACTATAAACCTACATGTCCTTATTAGTTGTATACCGCTAGCTATACCTTAAGAGACCAGTAATCGCCTCATATGAATAATTTTCACCCTATCCAACTTAATGTTTAGGTAATATAAATGAGATTTATATGTCCTCCTTGGAATTGGATCAAGGGAGAATCAATCATGTCCTTATTATTGAATTTGGTGCATTTTTCATAATGCATAGGTCCCTAGTTTCACTTATGTTATGTATTGTATTTAGGATTCAAGGATTATTGTGTATGAATTGATGTATTACACTTATTTTTTTAGAAGGTTATGTGATTATGAATTAATGGAGAAAGTTTCAATGTTCTGTATAGTGACATGGCATGCTTTTCCCCTTTAGTGATACAGGATGTTGACTTACGTTCATTTTAGTTGAGCATATCAGATGAGTCCATTTGGTTTAACAATAATATGTGTGTGTTGCACATTATAATTAGGCACATTACACTTAGGTTCTTCTTCAAAACAAGTTAGGCATGTTAGACTCCGAACATACCTCAAAATGATTTTTATGCAATGGAAATGATGCTTATGCATTAATTTATCAATGGTTGAACATGGATAAAAACAATTTTTTTAATGTCAATAAAATGACACACAATCAAGCAATATTCCAAAATGAAAACCTAGTCAAATAACTAAGAACAAAGTGAGGTATCCAAACTTTTCATGATTATATGATGTTTAGAAGCATTAAATTTAAAGTGATGCTAGTAAGGTTTTTTAAAGTTACAAAAATTTCTAAGGAAAAAAATGAAACCATTTAAAAAATTAAAATTAAAATTAATGTGTGATAAATGTTGATTTTGGACCTTAATAATAATACTGGGAAGAACAAAAATAAAATAATAATCAACAAAAATCAATATTTTTTTTAGCCTAAAATTCCAACCAACCATTAAAAAGTATTTCCTAATAATTAAAAATATGATATTGTTACATTTAAACTCATCCCTATTGCTACAATACTATTTATACGATCTTTAATTTTACATATTAAAAAATTAGTTTTCTAACCTCAACGTCTCACTTTAGAGAATAGGGTGCCCCAAAAACTTGCATGAGAGGTGGACTACAAGCCTTAAGTGCCTTTATATGCCTTTTCCACATTACCACCTTGATGATCAGTTACTAACGTAGATGGACATAATGAAAATTTGATGCCTTAGACGAATTAGTTTTGGATGCCTTGAAACATTTGCAAGGCACACCATGGGAAAACAAAACACCCTTGCTCATAGATAAGGCACACCATAGACACTTTCTCGTACTAATTGCATGCACCAAGAGAGTATTGGAAGAGAACATGGCTAGAGAAGAAAAATAAAGTTGTTGCAGTTAGCCTTGTCCCTAGACACACAATTCACATAACATGCATGAGCGGCATAGAGAGCTTGATGACATGGATGTTTGGATTATATATGAACCAAGAAATTTAGGAAGTGCTCTCTTGGTTTTTACAATAAATGGTTGAAGTTCCTTTAGGCACAAGTAGCCATGGATCACAACTACATAATGCAGTCATTGGGTGTACCATCATATGGCATGAATCCATCAGTAACACTTCCACAAAAATTATATGTAAATGAGGGAATTATAGTACACCTGGTTCAATAACATATAACATTTACATAATTTAAGTACTTCTCCCTCTTGTCTATGTTCTTAGTCTTGTACAAAGAACTATACCTTTCGGAGGTTACTAGGCCTCTATCCTCTACCTTGTACAATGACTTTTGTACTTTTTAAGAATACATAAATTGTTATCTGTGCAACCTATGCCATAGATTATCTAGTTGGTTCCTTCACCTATATAACCTACACACAAGAAGCTATATGACTATGCAATGGTAAATACATGTTAGTTCTCAATATTCGAATCAATGTTAGGTCTCCAACTCCATTTAAAATGAACTGTTATGTTCTTAAGATCCTTCAAATGGTTGTAAGGATTACAATATGACAACGAATTTCCCATTAATATATAATGTAACCCATGCCTGATGGTTAGATAACAAGGAAATCATAATCAAGGCAATAAAAAAACTAAACTTTTCCAATTCTCAGTCGCTAAGAACTTTGTCTCTTGATTCTTATGATGGTTGTAAGGATTATGCTATAAATTTAATTTTGAATCCCAACTTCTCCTTTATCAATGTGATTGGAATCTTAGGTATTTAACATGTATGCTACTTGATACAACCATTGAGCTATATGTTAAACTCAATAATGGTTCCACTCTACAACACATTTATTTATTCAAGTGCAAAAGAACATAGAAGGATGACCAAGGATGTGTTTACAATGAGAGGTTGACTAGTCGATAGAGATAAAGGTAAATTCTGCAAATATAGATCTAGGTTGAAGGGAAGAATTATGGTAAATCATGGCGTGACAAAAGAGATTGCAAGTTGAATTTTATTGAGTAGAGAAAGGGATTCGATGAGTAGTTGACTAAAGAAAGGAATTTTTTGAGTGAAAGAGGGGATGTGTACTTAGCTTTAATAGGTACACAAGTATATCATGAGGTTTGGTTGATCAATTTAAGAGAATATTATAATGTGACACCCCACATGGAGTGGTTTTATGAGTATAAAGAAAATGATGGAGGGGATGTCTACCTGGGGGATGAATCAACAACTAGAATAGTAGGATGAGTGCCATTTCAACTAATTATCAACAATGGAAAAAATAGAAATTTTCCAAGTGTGTTACACATTCCAAGTTTGTATATGGAGATATAGTTGTGCATACTATATTCGATAAGGATACATGCAAGATGGATTGTGGTATGATGGTATTGATGAGAGGAGTTCAAATTGGGACATCATATAAGTTGTTGGGACATGTCGACCTAGTTGGATGTAGTAGTGCAATCATTCCTGAAACTTATAGGTCAACTTATTGTTAAGTCGATAATACCATGTTGTGGCATTAGAGGATGGGACATGTTATCTATAAATTGGTATTGATGGACTGCTTCACTAGAAAACTTAAAGTAACTCTTTTAAACCAACATTTGACTGAGGATTAGTCTCTTTAGCCTGAGACGGCTCTCTCAAATAAACTTATGATTTGCTCAATTAGGATTTAATTAGATGGATAACTCTATGATAAGTGTTTTAATATATTTGATTCCAAGTGAAAAATGAAATAGGTTTCACTACCATTTGGATTATGGAGTCAGTAAGAAGGAATTCAATGACAAGTGGATCTTCTTGTGGAATCTGTTGGGGTTCCCATGTTTTGGCAAGGTTGGTAATACCAAAAGATGAGACAACATCAAAACCACTTTCAGACCTCATGATCTAGCCCTCCTGGGTCCAGAGAGGGATCTCTCTATGATATTCAAAACATATTTGTCTTTGAAGCTCAAATGTTAAGTTGTTAGGCTAGTTATAGGCACAGGGTTTGTTTGTTTGATTTGTTTGTTTGGTTGTTGGTTATCGGGAAATACGGATTCAGTGTAAGACCGGGATGAGCAAAGAGGGAGAAGGCAGAGGTGAAATGTTCCAGGAAATATTCAAAACCATTGGGCAATGGAGTCAGGAAAGGATTTTCTTGCTAATCAATAGGCAGGCTTTCAATTGGGCTAGTCATCTAAAACATAGGATCTTAAAGATGATTTCGTGATATGGAAAGTTGGAGGGGAGGAGATAACACAAATTTAGAGCACAAATTTAAAGACCAGCTGGTCGCACAAGGATCCTAGTGGACAGGGCTAACTCTAATCCCAGTGTTCCCAAATCTTCCAACTGAATCCTTAACAAGAAACATCTAAGAACTGAATTCATTTAATTCATACATCAGAGAGCAGGAAATAACATCCACTACACTGGTTAAACCAACTGAAATCATTTCTTAGATAATACATTCAGAAGAGAAACATCAATGGCAAGGAGAGCAGAAACATAGGGTACCTAGCAAGGGTAAATCCTATGCCAATATTCTGATGCAAGCCAGTAGAAACGAAATGAAATGAATGTAAACACAAAGATAGGAAAACATCACCGCTGCTTCGGATCAGGATCCAAAGAAATGTGCTTGTCATATTAAACAACAATACCAATCAAGTACAACATTTCCAATAGTTGAATACTCAGTCTGAAAACATCTCCTTCAACCTATCTTACAACTTTACACAGAGACTGTGTCTCAGAAGAAACTACTTGCAGTTCTCTGATAACTGATCAACAACCTTTACAATGAGTTTCTTCATGAATTTATAGCTCCAGAGGAGCAGGGAAAGTAGGTGAAGAACTAAATGTAGTATTAAAGCTTCTGAAAAGAAATAGGGCCGAAGCCCACTCTGTATAAATCCTGTGCATTAATCTCTAGTGTTCTTTGGGTGAACGAATGATCTTCTTCAGACTTCAGATTACTTTGACATGACTCTGATGTACTCTGAATGTAGTACTGCGTAGTACTCTGGTGTATAAACAAAATGACTGAATGGACTGCCATGCTTGTGAAACAAATGCTCCTGATAGCTTTGGACTGTGGTTAAGGCGGAAACCTTCAGGAACACGGTAAATAATGAAACTGATATGGGCGCTTTGTCCTTTGGGACAATCTGCTGATGTGCAACCCAGATATACATGAATTTCTGCGTGTTGTACCTTCTGCTTGATCCATGGGATCACTGATCTGGTGCTTTGTCTCTAAACCGTTGTATTAAGGCTCAAAACCTTCAATGTTGAACGCTGAAATCCTTGATCATTAGTTGGTTTTTCTCCTCTACTCCATAAATGTCTCGATCTGCAAAATCTAGGCTTTAATGGCGCCGGATAGGTCTTTTGCGGAGATTGAATAGTCCTGGGATAATATTCATGCCGCTGCTGCCTCTCCGGGCGTTTCTCTGTAGTACCAGCTTCCAGATTTAATTATGTCTACGCAGCACGCCATTGAAGTCGTACATATGAACCATGGCGGTTCTGATAACCTTGCAAAAACACGAAACCTGTTAAGAAAACAATGGGGGGGTCGGATGATGTGGATGACTGTGAGGACGACAGACAAATGGCGAAAAAATGTAGAGGAGTGGTGGATAAGTGCTCTGGTGGAAGGTTGGCGGAGCGCAGAGGAAATTTAACGTAAAAACCTTATAAACATCGACCTTTGAATGAATTTATGCAATGGGACGGGCAGATGTACGACGAACACACGTTGAGGTGACATGGCGGGACCGGGCGACGACGGAAGAGTCAACAGCGGGGAGACAAATCTGGACCGTCGGATCTGAGAGGAGATCGACGGTTGAACATGCGACGGAGGACGACGAACGGTGGGTCGAGGGTACGGAGACTATGGGTTAAACCCCGCGCAACTTTGCGAAGCAACAATCGTTGGATGAGGCGCCCCAGATCTAACGACTGACGGCGATATTGCTGCGCGTCCTGTACCGAAAGATAACGTGCGATGGGCAAGCGGTTTTGGAATCGTACAGGAGCCACGCATGGCAAGCTGAGTGGAATCGCTGGGAAACGGGAGAATACCGCCTACCGCCCAAAGGCGGTGTGATAGATACCACTGGGTTTATGGATAGTGCGCAGCGGGGGCCACAGGGGCGGGTACACTCCGAACCGTCGATCTGGCAGGTAAACGAACGGCGATGGCGCAATCAGGGGTTTGAACGAGGGAAACATGAACACCGCGAGGCTTAACGATCGCCGTCCGATCTACAAAGATCAAAGGTCAGGAGCGCTCCCGATATACATTGGAGATTAGCGCCTTTCAGGCCAGCGCTCGGTCATAGCGCAGGGTTCTGTGGAGGGAAGGAGCGGGGGCTAGGCCAAAAAGGGGCTAGGCCCAGATTATGTGGAAAATATGATTTTTGGCTCATTTTTAAAGATTTTTAAGGCCAGCCAAGGGCAATGATAAGGGAATGAGGGGGAACAAAGGGGACTTTGACAAAAGGAACAAAGGGGTGAAAATGAGGCATTTTGCAATGGTATAAAGGGCAGAATAAAGACTTTGGAGCATAATTCTTTATTAGCAAGGCCTATTGACTTAGATCAGCAGAGGGAAATAGTCACAAGGCAGGGAACCTGAAAAGGCTGCAAGGATGATGTGTTTTCAAGGGAAATGCATTCCTTGCAGCCTTGTAAAACAAATTAGCCCCTTGCTTGTTTTTCAAGGAATTTATAAGGGGCTAACAGTGGCTCCACATGGGGATGGCTTCTCCTTGAAGGAGTCAAGAATTCAGAGAATAGATCTTTGGTGTAGGCCAGGTGCCTACTGCTTTACACATCCCTTTATTTCTTCGATTAGCTGCCACAATATGAAGACATTACATCAACAGAAAAACTTTCCCAACAAACTACCTACCCACACTACAATCCTAACATTTTTTCTTCTAGGGTGCATTTGAGCTAGCAGACCCTTTACATCATTTATTTTTATAACAGAAAATAAACCTATTCTAAATCTACCCTTATTGCTCCATGAGACCAGATTAGATTGTTGGTCTCATATGTTTCTCTACCTAATCTAATATCTGCTAGGATTAAATTGTCCAGCAAATTTCTTCTCTATATTCTACGACAGAAATTGAAACACAGTCAAGCCAGGATTAGACTGTCTGACTTGCTGTGGGTCCAAGACATAAATACAGTTGCACATGGACAAAATTTGCAGAAAATTGAAACAAAACTGTGAAGGCTTGAGATCTGAAACTTGAAGTATCCTTCTTCTCTTTGTGACTCAAGTTTTGAGCATGTTAGAGTCACTTCTTTTATTCATTTCAGCTTTGGTTTTGGGCATGTTAGAGCTGATTCTTATTTCTTCTTTGCTGGTCCAGATTTTGGGCATGTTAGGACCAGCTGTCTTTGCTTTCTTTGGCTCAGGTTTTGATCATATTAGAGCCAATCCTTTGCACTTCTGAGGTTCATGTTTTGAGCATGTCTGAACCTCTCCTTTCCTCTGTTTTTTTTTAACATTTTCTCTTTTTATTGAAAACAAAAACTGCAATGGTATGTACAATGGGAATGGAGACTGGAAATTGTAAATCAGCAGAAGTAGTGTTTGAGCATCCTGCCATTGACAGGACCCCCAAACAGCTCTGTACCATCTAATTCTTTTAAGAATAAGGCATTTGGACCCACAGTGGCCTAGATGATGTGTGGACCTTGCCACAAAATTTCAAACTTGTTGTGCTTTCCTTTATCCTCTCTTGTTGAGTCCCACTTCAGAACTTTATCTCCAATTTTGAAATCGACAGCTTTGGTTCTCTTGTCAAACAACCTCTTTATGTTTTCCTGAACTCTCACTGCTCTGTTATAAACTTCTTCCCTTGTCTGCTGGAGATGAATTTTCTGGTTTATCCTTCTCGCCATACTGTCTTCTTCTGTTTGAATCTCTTGGACCAACTTGATCACTGGTACCCCAAGGCTGGTAGCAAATACTGCTTATGTACCACATACAAGCTGAAATGGTGACATGCCAATGGATTTATTTGTTGTAAGCCTGTCATCCCACAAGGCATGTACTAGCTTGTTATGCCATGACTTTTTGTTCTCTTCCAACAGCTTTTTGATGATGATCACCAGGCTCTTGTTAGATGATTCAGCTAATCCATTACCTTGAGGTTAATAGGCAGTTGAATGACCGAGTTCTATTTGATACCTGTGACAAAAATCAACCATTTTCTTGGATCCGAAATCAGTAGCGTTATCAATGATTATTTTCCTTGGGCAGCCAAATCGAGAGAGGATGTGATCCTCTAGGAAACTAATGATGACTGAATATGTGGCATTCCTAGTGGGTATGGCCTCTATCCACTTAGTGAAGTAGTCTGTGGCTGTTAGGATCCATTTGTGTTGTACAGAAGAAGTAGGGTGAATCTCCCCTATGAAATCTAGGCCCCATTGCAGAAAGGGACCTTCAACAGTGATGGGTTGTAGCGGTAAGGGAAGGAGTTTTCTTTTGCCTTCAAAGATATGGAATTTGTGACAGGCAATGATCATCTTATGGATATCATTGAAGAGTGTGGGCCAATAGTAGCCAGCTCTGAGTATTTTGTTTACAGTGGCTTTCCAACTCAGGTGGCCTCCACATTCCCCGGCATGGAATTCTTGTTTAATCTTCTCTGCCTTGTCTTCAGGCAAACATTTAAGCAATAGGCCATTTGGGTTTTTCCAGTATAAGCAGTTATTCAATATGCAATAGCTCTTGGCCTTTAATTTCATTAATCTGGCCTTTGTCTTTGACAGTTCAGGTGGGGCATTGAGGTGTGTAAGCACATACAAAATGTCAGAATACTAAGGGGAGCTCTGAAAATTTTCCTCAACAGTGAGATCGGGCAATTCTTGTTGCTCATCCAAGGTATTTACCATGTTAATGTCTAGGGCTTTTAGATTTGATTCAGCCATTAATTGTGCTAAGCCTTTACCTTTAATCAGTTTGGTGGGTTTTATCTCAAGGTCATATTCTAAAATCACGGCAATCCATTTTCCCTTCTTCCCATCTGGGTCTTGGGAGAATATATCTTTGACTATGATGTTGGGCACGTAAGCTATGGTATGAGAATGCAATATGTACACCCTAAAGTTTTTCAAGGCCTTAATCAGAGCATAGGCATGTTTTTCCATTATGTTGTATTTCAAGGGTGCATCCCTTAGTGCTTTGCTGAAAAAGGCAATTGGTTGTTCCATTCCCTCTGAATTTTTCTACAGAAGAACTGCAGCTATGGTATGTTTGGAGGCAAATGAAAAAATCAAGAAATCTTTAGAGAAATCTGGGCTAATTAGAAGAGGATCTTGGGTGAGTGCAAGTTTTACTCATTCAAAAGATTGTTTAGCTCCAACAGTCCATTTAACCCCCTCACCTTTCTTTAGCATGTTAGTCATATTTCTAAGATGTTCAGCCAGGTTGGGGATAAATCTCCTAAGGAAGTTGATTTTTCCAATGAAGGACTGTAATTCCTTGATGTTTCTCGAGTGTGTGATTTGTAGTATTCCCTCAACTCGTTGTGGGTCTATCCTGATTCCTTTTTCAGATATAATGTGGCCAAGAAGTTTACCTTCTTGCAGCCCAAATACAGTATTTTTGGGATTCAATGACAGACCAAACCTTCTACTTAAACACTTTCCTCAGATGTTTTAGATGTTCTTCTTCAGTCTTAGAATAGACTGTTATGTCATCCAAGTAAATAACAATGAAACGCCCTATCTCATCTGAAAAAGCTATATCCATCACTCTTTAAAAGGTTGCACTAGCGTTCATCAGTCCCAAAAGGCATTTTTACATACATAAAGGTGCCCCAAGGAGTGGTAAAGGATGTCTTGAGTTGATCTTCTGCGATTACTAAGACTTGGTTATAACCGGAGAAACCATCAAGCAGGGAGATCCTTTTAGAGTCCAATACCCTATGAAGAATATGTTCCATTTTAGGCAAAGGGTAGTTGTCTTTGAGTGAGGCTCTATTAAGATTTCTGAAGTCTATACATAGCCTGATTTCACCTGTTTTCTTCCTCACAACCACTAAATTTGACACCCAATCAGAGAACCTCACAGGAACTATTATGCCTGCCTCATACATCTTCTTAATCTCTTTTTCAACTGCAGGCAATTGTTTTGGATTGATTCTGCGAAGTTTTTGTCTGAAGGGCTTCTGATTTTCTTTCAAGGGTATTTTTTGTTGAATGATGTTTGTGTCATAGGCCTTTAAGTCTTCATAACTCTAGGCAAACACATCAATTAATTCCTTGAAAAGGTCGATGTATTTTTTCTTCATGTCCACAGGTAAAGACTTAGCCAGTTTAATCATTTTGGGCTTATCTTCAGTGCCTATATTGCATTCTTCTATGTCAGAGTCTGCATGCTCTATGGTAGGCTTTTTAGCTACATCATCAAAGTCAAAGAGGTCCTCTAAGGGTGCCAGGCCTCTGGGTATATTCTTATCTTTGGCCTGCAGCACCTCCACTTCTTTGCTTTCTGAGTTTTCACAATTTCCGTTTGTATTTCCAGTTTCTTTGTTCAAAGCGTTTATTTCTATGTTACAGGGTGTTTCTTCCTCGTTTGAGGGTTCTTCACTTAGGCAGCTACTGTCAGATTTAAAATCCGAATCAGGAAATTCAAACTCATTCCTGCCTATCAGGAAAGCTTCGATTTGCTTATCCCCCTCAAAGACCTGCCAATATTTTTCATTATCCAGCACTGCAGGTCTGAATTTGGTTTGTATGATAATTCGTTGGTCGATTGGGGTCTTAGGGTATGAACTAGCTAGGTAAGCTAATCCGTTTGCAATGACATTTTGAGTCCTAGGAACAAACACTAATTCGTATTCAACAAATATTTTCAATAAATCCATAGTGTCATTCCTGTAAGCCCTCAATCTAGGATGTTTCACTGTGTATTCACCATTCACCTGTTTAATGATCACCTTAGAGTCCCCATGCACAGTTATCCTACGGGCTCCTAATTTTCTCAACAGGTTCAAGCCTAGGATAAGGGCCTCGTATTCTGCAACATTGTTTGTACATTTGAAGTGCAGGTTGCAGGCATGGTTCTCTGCGTAATCACTCTCTGTGTTATGTATCCACACTCCTACCCCAGTAGTTCTTCTTGTGCATGACCCATCGAAACTCATTTCCCACAGGGGTTCACCATTATGTTGCGTTATAGGGTCTGCACTAGGATGTGGGCTGTTTAGTTTTTCATTATGGATGTGGAAGTCAGAGAGGTGACTCGTTGGTTGATTGCATTTTGTTTCTGGTTCACTTTGCGTTGTTGTTTCTGTGCATTGTTCAAGGTTTTCTACATCTTCAACCTCTGAGTCTAGGTTAGCCATTATGTTAAAGTCCATTGGTTCTGTTTCATCTTGTGTACCTTTGCTTGTATTTATGTTTTCAGATTTTGGTCCCTCCAAAGATTCATCATTGCAGAAGATAAAGGAATCCAGGTATGTATGTACAGAGTATAGAGGAGAGTTTTCAGGCTTTTCAAGGCTACTAACCAGGAATTTCATTTGTGCTTCCCTGTACAGTCTTCTAAGTTGGCTAAAGATTGGGATTGTGGCATAAGCCCCATCCATCTGCATTGTTCCTTGCAGCTTGGCTCCCCATGATCTTGATAATAACATGCCATACTTAGGTGGCACATCTGCCACAACAACATCCATGACCATACACTTGGCAAGAATCTGAGTAAGGCTCACACATAAATCTTTGATCATGCCAAGACACTTTACTCCACTAGAGTCAAAAGAATATAGGTCTTTATAGGGACGGGTTATCTCAAGGCCTAATCTCTCCATTACTACTTTAGGCATCAGTTTGTGTGATGCCCCAGAATCATGCATTGCATTGTGGAGAATATTATCATGGACATTAAGACTGATATAAAAAGGGGGCACTACCCCTTCCTGAAACTTTCCTTCTATCTTTGGACCAAACAGAAGGGCGGGTTGATCATCACTCAGATTTACAGTGTCACTGCTCTCACCTAAATTTAATGCTTTCAAAATTTGGCCTTTATATACATCCTGAGTGGCCAGCTCAGAGAGTGGGACAGAGATTTTAATTTTTTCAATCTCACTCTCCAAATTGAAAGTGGACTGACTCTTTGGAATGTTCAACTCTGTTTTTTTAGCCACTGCTTTAGTGGCTGAATCAGTGTGTTGATTCTCGTTATGTACAGTGTTTGTGACAGTTTTATCAGGAGCACTAACTGCAGTGCTAGTGTTGCTAGCTGGTTTACCTTGTGTATCAGTGTTTTGGTTGTCCTTTTCTTTGTTCTTTCCAGAACTCTCAGCTGTTGATTTGTTACTTTCAGCAGTTGCTATAGAAGTTTTCTCAGGTATTTTCTTGATGGTGACCTCAGAAGCCTTTGGTTTAGCAGCTTCTTGACTCTTTTTTATTCTAAGTTCATATTGTTCCCTGACTTGCATCATGGCATTTTCAAACCCTAACCTGTAATCTTCATATTCTAACCATTCCTCCTCCTAACTAGAGGGTGAGGACTGATCTTCTTCTGAGTAACAGTTATGGATTGAATCTTCCGTTTCAAACATTTTTATTGCATTTCCCTCAGACTCTTCTATGATTCCCTCATCTTCATCAAGAAAATTCTCTTGGAATGGGGGAATAACTTGTTGATCTGACTCTCTTTGTCTGTTGGGAGTGGCATTGTTTCTTCTAAAGTTTTGGTTCTGGTTTTGATTTCTATTTTGGTTACTAACTGTGAAAACCATTTTTTCCATCATTTGGTATAGCTTCTCCACTTTTTTAGATAGATGGTCATGATTTGGATCAGACATGGAAACTACATTGTCCTCTTTATATGTTACCCTCTTCTCAGATCTCAGTCTTGCTCTTTTCTCAATCAAATTTGCCTCTATGTTCACTGCTCCTTTCTGCATGTCCTCCAATGTGTTGTACTCTTTATCCCTAAGCTCATAGGCCATGTCAAAATCAAAGCCTTCAGGGTATTTTTCTAAGGCCATGCCTTGTGGAGGTTTCATATGTGGAGGGAGGGCATTGTAAATGTTGTTAAATCTTGTTGTGTAATCATGGACACTCTCTCCTACGTTTCTTTTAAGGCTCGTGTATTCTGCTAAGAGTTGGTGAGGGTTAACCTTAGTTTCCCATTTGTTTATGAAAATCTAATATAAGGCTGGAAGATCATTGATGCTACCTGGAGGTAGGAATCTTCCATCTTATCTACATGTTGCTGGGCTGTGATGGACTCTTTTGCAGTGAAGTGTGGGATCTTTGACTGATAGTCGTTGGGCAAGGGTACTAGAGGCTGAGGTAAAACCAGAGGTGCATACCAGGCTGCCATGATGATATTTTGATGAGGTAAGGATTGACTTGGGCAACAGGTATATGGATGATAGGGATATTATGACCAGCAGAATATTGATGAGCAGATCTAGGGTGACTGAGCCCCAAGTTTTGTATGAAGTGTATATCGGGAGGTGTAGAAGGAGGGGTATGTCTATTCCCAAGGTGTCTACCGCTTTGGGGTGGTGAACCAAGAAGCTCAGGGTCTGGCTAGTCTAAGATGTTGAATGACCTAGTTCTAGGTAATCTATTAGGTAGGTCTAGGTCAAGGTGAAAGTGTGATAGAGCTGTAAGATCTTCTGGTGCAGAGTTAGCTCTATGTATGTGACTGGAAATAGTTGGTTTTTTAGGTGTAGGGACTCCCTTGAGGATACTCTCCGGGTTGTCAACTATTTCAGGTGGATCTAGATTAGGGTAAGCTCTTGTGTGAATGGTTCTGTAAGCTAGAATGTTGTTTTTTAACCGAGCAGCTTAACCCTACTTGTTACTTCTACTGTGGTTGATGTTGTTATGGAGGCTGGTCTCCCAGTGGAGTCTAATGTGAACCAAGATAATCAGCAAGCCTACTGATCACCAGTGGAGTCTTTAAAACGTTTAGGGAATATGGAGTCGCCAGGTGGAAGGTTTAGGATGTTTTTGGCGAGTACATTGTCCACCACAGTGCTTGTGAAATATCCTTTTTCAAAGATATCTTCAAAACACAGCAAAATCTAACCAGAGATTGACTGGGAGGGATTTTACCAGATATGTCACCTCTGAAAGAGTGTGAGATCTGGAGGCTACCTAGACACAACAAATGGTATAGAGTTTGATGTGTGAATAGGAATGTTTAACTTCCAACCTAACCAGAGATTGTAGGTTTTTTTAATGCCTAATAATGTTTAAGGTGTAATGCACTCAAGATTCCCCAGTGGAGTCGCAATTATGTTGGGGTTCCCATGTTTTGGCAAGGTTGGTAATACCAAAAGATGAGACAACATCAAAACCACTTTCAGACCTCATGATCTAGCCCTCCTGGGTCCAGAGAGGGATCTATCTATGATATTCAAAATATATTTGTCTTTGAAACTCAAATGTTAAGATGTTAGGCTAGTTATAGGCACATGGTTTGTTTGTTTGATTTGTTTGTTTGGTTACTGGTTATCAAGAAAGAAGGATTTAGTGTAAGACCAGGATGAGAAAAGAGGGATAAGGCAGAGGTGAAATGTTCCAGGAAATATTCAAAACCATTGGGAAATGGAGTCAGGAAAGGATTTGCTTGCTAATCAATAGGCAGGCTTTCAATTGGGCTAGTCATCTAAAACATAGGATCTTAAAGATGATTTTGTGATATGGAAAGTTGGAGGGGAGGAGATAACACGGATTCATAGCACAAAGTTAAAGACCAGCTGGTCGCACAAGGATCCTAGTGGACAGGGCTAACTCTAATCCCCAGTGTTCCCAAATCTTCCAATTGAATCCTTAACAAGAAACATCTAAGAACTGAATTCATTTAATTCATAGATCAGAGAACAGGCAATAACATCCAATACACTGGTTAAACCAACTGAAATCATTTCTTAGATAATACATTCAGAAGAGAAACATCAATGTCAAGGAGAGCAGAAACATAGGGTACCTAACAAGGGTAAATCCTATGCCAATATTCTGATGCAAGCCAGTAGAAACGAAATGAAATGAATGTAAACACAAAGATAGGAAAACATCACTGCTGCTTCAGATCAGGATCCAAAGAAATGTGCTTTTCATATTAAACAGAAATGCCAATCAAGTACAACATTGCCAATAGCTGAATACTCAGTCTGAAAACATCTCCTTCGACCTATCTTACAACTTTACACAGAGACTGTGTCTCAAAAGAAACTACTTGCAGTTCTTTGATAACTGTTCAACAACCTTTACAATGAGTTTCTTCATGAATTTATAGCTCCAGAGGAGCAGGGAAAGTAGGTGAAAAACTAAATGCAGTATTAAAGCTTCTGAAAAGAAAGAGGGCCGAAGCCCACTCTGTATAAATCCTGTGCATTAATCTCTGGTGTTCTTTGGGTGAATGAATGATCTTCTTCAGACTTCAGATTACTTTGACATGACTCTGATGTACTCTGACTGCAGTACTGCGTAGTACTCTGGTGTATAAACAAAATGACTGAATGGAATTCCATGCTTGTGAAACAAATGCTCCTAATAGCTTTGGACTGTGGTTAAGGCGGAAACCTTCAGGAACACGGTAAATAATGAAACTGATATGGGCGCTTTGTCCTTTGGGACAATTTGCTGATGTGCAACCCAGATATACATGAATTTCTGTGTGTTGTACCTTCTGCATGATCCATGGGATCACTAATCTGGTGCTTTGTCTCTAAACCGCCATATTAAGGCTTAAAACCTTCAACATTGAACGCTGAAATCCTTGATCATTAGTTGGTTTTTCTCCTCTGCTCCATAAATGTCTCGATCTGAAAAATCTAGGCTTTAATGGTGCCGGATAGGTTTTTTGCAGAGATTGAACTGTCCTAGGATAATATTCGTGTCGTCGCTGCCTCTCCAGGCGTTTCTCTGTAGTACCAGCTTCCAGATTTAATTATGTCTGCGCAGCACACCATTGAAGTCGTACATATGAACCATGGCGGTTTTCCGCCTCTGATAACCCTGCAAAAACACAAAACCTGTTAAGAAAACAATTGGGGGGGGGCGACAGATGATGTGGATGACTGTGAGGACAACAGACGAATGGCGAAAAAACGCAGAGGAGTGGTGGAGAAGTGCTATGGTGGAAGGTTGGCGGAGCGCACACGATAATTAACGTAAAAACCTTATAAGCATTTACCTTTGAATGAATTTATGCAATGGGACGGGCGGATGTACGACGAACACAAGTGGAGTTGACGTGGAGGGACCAAGCGACGACGGAAGAGTCAACAGCGGGGAGACAAATCTGGACTGTCGGATCTGAGAGGAGATCGACGGTTGAACATGCCACGGAGGACGACGAATGGTGGGTCGGGGGTACGGAGACTATGGGTTAAACCCCGCGCAACTTCGCGAAGCGACAATCATTGGATGAGGCGCCCCAGATCTAACGACTGACGGCGATATTGTTGCGCGTCCTGTACCGAAAGATAACTTGCGATGGGCAAGCGGTTTTGGAATTGTACAGGAGCCACGCATCGCAAGCTGAGTCGAATCGCTGGGAAACGGGAGAATACCGCCTACCGCCCAAAGGCGGTGCGATAGATACCA
The DNA here is from genome assembly GCA_034641835.2 of Pinus albicaulis. Lineage (NCBI taxonomy): Eukaryota > Viridiplantae > Streptophyta > Pinopsida > Pinales > Pinaceae > Pinus > Pinus albicaulis. Next base: position 1,521,326,390 of record CM076575.1, on the reverse strand, counting down.
CTGGGTTTATGGATAGTGCGCGGCAGGGGCCACAGGGGCGGGTACACTTCGAACTGTCGATCTGGCGGGTAAACGAACGACGATGGCGCGATCGGGGGTTTGAACGGGGGAAACACGAACGCCGCGGGGCTTAACGATTGACGTCCAATCTACAAAGATCAACGGTCAGGAGCACTCCTGATATACATTGGAGATTAGCGCCTTTTAGGCCAGCGCTCAATCATAGCGCAGGGTTCTGTGGGGGGAAGGAGGTGGGGCTAGACCGAAAAGGGGCTAGGCCGAGATTATGCGGAAAATATGATTTTTGGCTCGTTTTTAAAGCGTTTTAAGGCCAACCAAGGGAAACAATAAGGGAATGAGGGGGAACAAAGGGGACTTTGACAAAAGGAACAAAGGGGTGAAAATGAGGAATTTTGCAAGGGTATAAAGGGCAGAATAAAGCCTTTGGAGCATAATTCTTTATCAGCAAGGCCTATTGACTCAGATCAGCAGAGGGAAACAGTCACAAGGCAAGGAACCTAAAAAGGCTGCAAGGATGATGTGTTTTCAAGGGAAATGCATTCCTTGCAGGCTTGTAAAACAAATTAGCCCCTTGCTTGCTTGTCAAGGAATTTATAAGGGGCTAACAGAAGCTAAGGATTTTACTATTTCAATGAAAGGACAATACTAACACAGAGAAATATTCAATAGCTCAATGTTAAAAGGAAGCCAGAGCATGCATAACATGAGTTCTGAGTAGACAAATCCCACTGGTTTCTGAGCTGTGCTGCTAGGTCAAGATTATGAGTAGCGTGGCTGCCCCCTGCGGCGGCATGCCTAAGGCCTGATCCCATGGAGACGCAGGGCTCTCCCAAGGAGCCCCCACTACCGCCTTCTTCCCCTGCTGTTGATGCATTCAATCAGCTTTTAGCTGGTCTGCCCCAGAAGAAAAAAAGTGAAGCAACTAAATTCGTTAAGAAGCTCGAAGATATCCCGGAGATCTCTTTGCCTCCAGAGACCCCAATCCAAGTAGCTTTGTCTCTGGGTTATCGTGGTCTCATTGGCCAATTCACGGGACTTTGGCCATCTCTGAAAACTACTGAGCAATGGGTTAATAGGAACTGGGCTCCTCTGATCAAGAAAAGTGTTACATCTTACTTTCTTGGGCGAGGGTTCTTCCTCTTCGAATTCTCTTCCAAAGAAGACAAAGATTTGATCTTCCAAAATGGGCCCTATTTCATGGGCCCTCAGGGCCTCTATCTGAAAAAATGGACTCCGGATTTTGATCTGGCAATTGATGTTCCCAAGGCAGTCCCGGTGTGGGTTCGGCTCCCGAATATCCCAGTTCATTGTTGGAACTGGGACTCCTTGAAACACATCGGCAACGCTCTTGGGAAATTCATAGATCGGGAAAACAACGAGGACCAATATGATTGTTCTAGAATCTGCGTAGAAGTAGATCTAGAGGTAGGTCTCCCTAAGGCAATCAAAATCAATGTCGGCAGCTGGTCTCATGTGCAGATCTTGGACTATGAGCAGCTGCCATTTAAATGTAGGAAATGCCATGTTCATGGACACTTCACTAGAAACTTCCCATCCAATGTTAAGCCAGAGAAAGGAAATGAAGAGGGTTGGAATCAAGTTAAGCGCACAAAGATCAATCATAAAGGTCAAAAACCGGGAGGCCCCAATGGAAAAGGCCCTCTTCAGGCCAATGCTCAGCGCCCCCCTCCCAAAAAGGCACAAGAAAATAAGTTTGATCCTCTAAGCCAGCAAACAGAAGCAACTCAGGAGATCGAGATCCAAAAGCCAGTCTCTCCAAGCATAGGAAATCCCTCTTCCTCCCTTAAAGGAAAAAGTGTTGTAGATCCCAAAGGCATGACTATAGAAGATGAGGAAGAAGAACAGGAATCAGACGAGTCAGAGGAGGAAGGAGAAATAGGAGAGTCTCAAACCTTGGTAAGGAGATCCACAAGAGGTCGCAAAAATGACAGGGAAAAAAGAGAGCAGGAAACTTACAAAGACAAGCTACAGGGCAGCCAGCCAACTCTGGAAAAACTGCTAGCCTCAAAGCCAAGGATGATGAATAATTAGCCTCAAGGCTCCAAGGGAGCCCATCAGAAACATAAATAATAAAGGTCATCTCCTGGAATTGTAGAGGTATGGGGAGCAAAATTAAGGAAGAAGCCATTAGAAGCTTAATAAGATTAGAATCTCCAGACATACTTCTCGTCCAGGAGACCAAGCTGGAAGACGTAGTCTTTCTGCATGCAAGTAAGAAACTTTGGATCAAAAGTGAAGCAAGTGCAATCTCTGCCCGGGGAGCCTCGGGAGGGCTTGGCACTCTATGGAATGCCAGCGAATTTTCAATCATCTATGAGGCTAGCAACACTCATTGGTTGCTGCTTAAAATGCAGAATCTGGACACCAAAGAATTTTTTTGCCTTTTCACTGTATACTCTCCAGTCAATGTTGGGGAAAAAAAGGACTGTTGGGAATCTATAAGGCATCAAGCAGACCTAGCAAACCTGGAAAATATAATCATTTCTGGAGATCTCAACCTCGCTCTTCACTCGTCTGAAAAAAGAGGAGGTAGCGCAGTCCGAGATCCGGCAAGGGAATGGGCGGAGGATCTTATGCAGGACTGGGATTTGCTGGATATCAAATCTTCCTTCGGTAAGTACTCTTGGTCTAACAAAAGAGCTGGTCTAGGTCATATTGATGCCAGATTAGATAGATTTTTCATCCAAAGCTCCTTTCTGTTACTAGGATTAGAACCTAGAATGCATATTCTCACAAACAACATCTCGGACCATAAGCCCATAAAGCTAGTACTCCTGTCCGATCTAGATCTGGGCCCTATTCCTTTCAGATTTAGTCCCCTCTGGGTCAAGGAGCCAGATTTCATGCATTTAGCCAAGGATTGTTGGAGACAGCCAGTCAAAGGATCCCCTTTCTTTATCTGGGAGGAAAAGCTTAGAAGGGTGAAAGGAGCTCTAAAACGATGGGCCAAAACCTTGCCCAATCCTGCTACAGAAAGGAAAACCATTAAAGCTTATCTAGCCTCTCATCAACTTCAAGTGGAGAACGCTATAGTCACAGAGGAGCTGTTAGATAAAGAGGCTCAGCTGCAACAGAGTTTTCATAAGGCCTGTTTAGCTGAAGAAGAATACTGGCGATTAAAATCTCGAAATCTTTGGCTCAAAGCAGGGGACAAGAACTCTTCTTTCTTCCATAAACAAGCCCAGGCCAGGAAATGCTTCAACACTATATCTGAGATCAAGGAGGATAACGTCACCCACAAGGATTTTGAGGACATCAAGAAAGCAGCCTTTTCTCATTTTCAAAACTTGTATAGTGAGGACACAGATCGAGACCAATATTCAGATCTATTAGACATTGTTCCATATTCAATCTCTCCCCGTATGAATGAGATCCTTGAGGCCAAAGTCTCCAAGAAAGAAGTTAAAAATGCCCTTTTTTCCATGGATTCGGATAAGGCCCCTGGCTCGGATGGATTTTCTGCCAGATTCCTCCAAGTTTGTTGGCTGATAGTTGAAAAGGACCTCTTCAAAATGGTCCAAAAATCTCAAGATTATCAAAAAATCGGAGGCAGCACAAACTCAACTTTCTTAGTCCTCATCCCCAAGGAGAAAGGCGCCAACAACTTCAACAGATTTCGACCGATCTCCTTATGAAATACAGGGTACAAGCTAATCACCAAAGTAATTGCAAATAGACTGAAGCTTGTCCTTCCCAAAATAATTCCGGAGAATCAAGGAGGCTTCATCCAAGGCAGGCAGATCCTGGACAACTTCACCCCTATACAAGAGGCAATTCACTCAAGTATGCATCGAAATGAACAAGGTATGGTTATCAAACTCGACTTAGCAAATGCTTTTGACCAAGTAAATCATAACTTTCTGTTAAAATTCATGAGAAAGTTTGGTTTTGGAGTAAACTTCATTAAATGGACCTGTGCGTGCATCTCGGAGCCATGGATTTCACCTCTAGTAAATGGCAGAGCCACTGAAATTTTTAAAGCTTCGAGAGGGCTTAGGAAAGGGTGCCCACTCTCCCCTCTGCTCTTCTCCATCCAAGCCTCTGTTCTCAGTTTTCTATTAGACAAAAAGATGCAAGATCAAGATATTAATGGATTGTGTATAGCAAGAGGGGTGAAAAACATAAATCATGCCCTATTTGCGGATGATACCTTGTTATTGGGAGCTACCACTCTTTCATCAGCCATCAAATTTAAAGCAGTTATGGATGATTTCTGTGAGGCCTCAGGCAGTGCCTTAAATAAGAACAAATGTCACATCTACAGCTGGAACACATCGCCCAGATTTCTCTCTGTTATTTCTAGATGTTTGGGCTTTGCAGCCTCCTCCTCTTGGACCTCTTTCAAATACTTGGGCCTCCCTGTTTATCATAAAAGATCTGTAAGTAAAGACTGGTTTCCACAACTTGAAAAATTCAAGACCAGGATCTAAGCCTGGGGATACTCCTGGCTCAACATTGCTGGTAAATTTGTCCTAATAAAATCTGTGCTCACCAGTCTCCCTCTATTTCAATTTGTTGTTCTTCTCACTCCGGCAAACATCTTAAAAAAAATGGAGTACATTCGAAGGATCTTTTGGAAGGGAGGCAAACAGAATGAAAACAAACTTCCCCTAGTCAGTTGGGAAAACATCTCCAATCCTTTGTGGGAGGGCGGATTAAATTTCAAAAATATTTGTCAACAGAATATAGCTATGGGAGCAAAGTTAATTTGGAAGATCATTGCGCCCAAGCCAGGCTGGGCTCAATTGGCTCTCTGGAAAAAATATTTCAGAGGTCCACGTACTAGCTGTTTAGACAACTTGATCCATCTGCCCAACTCATCTTTCCTCAAACTGTATGCTAAAGCTGCTCCTCTAATAAATGAGCACTCCTTCTGGATTCCAGGAAATGGTAAAAAGATAAATATATGGACTGAAAAAATTATGAATACGGATCCTATAGAAGACAGAGGCTCCATTAGAGCTCTGCACTGCTGCATGGAAGGAGAAGGGTTGCGCTCGTTGTGGGATATTTCACTGTGGAACGAATCTGATTGGGCAGGCTGGAAATGCATTGTTGTGCCGACTCACCTGCATAACGAATGGACCACGCTGCTAGATCTTCTTCATGGTTTGGCGCCTTCTCACATAAGGAAAAGAGATTCGAGAGGTTGGGGGCCGAATGCTAGAGGGTACGTTGTCTCCATGGGTTACGCTAAGCTGAGAGAGAGACCTTTCGTTCCCCCTGACCCAGCACCTTGGCATGGTGTCTGGCGTTTTCCTTCATGACCCAAAGTAGACTTCTTTGCTTGGCTTCTATGCCATGGAAAAATCCTCACGTATGACAATCTACAGAGGAAAGGGTTCCACAGCCCCTCCAAATGTTCGTTGTGTAATGAAAATGCAGAGAATGTTGTCCACTTAATGCTTGAATGCAGATTCTCTATGCAGATTTGGTTCACTTTCATCCACAAACTGGATCCCAACATTTCGCTTCCTTGCTCCACTGCTGAACTATTTTCTAAATGGGCGAACAGGTACCCTGGTCCTCCACCTAAAAACCAGATAATCAAAGTTGCATGGTCTGTCCTCCCAAAGGTAATTTGCTGGCAGATCTGGCTTGAACGAAATAGAAGAATCTTCAGAAATACGGAACAGAATCACAAGGCATTAGAAACTAAGATCAAATGCCACCTAAAAGAGTGCTTGATTGATTTAAAAGATGATTCTAATCTCAGCCAACAGGACATTGCTAGGGGTTCATTTCTTGATTTGCAATTTCAAACAAAAGTTAGGAACGTCCCTCCTCCCAAAGACTGGCAAATAAGAAAATCTGAAACAGATTTTCAAGACTGGCTTACAACACATTTAAGACACTCCCTCTTTTTTGATGGGGAAGTAAAGGGTAATCCGGGAAAAGCTGGTGCAGGAGGCGTTGTTGTAAATCCAGTTGGGGAAAAAATTCATTATTTTGCTTGGGGGCTAGGCCATTCAACCAGCATTCAAGCTGAGGCTTTGGCTCTCTTTCAAGGTCTCAAGTTTCTCAAAGATTTAAACATAAGTGAAGCAAATGTTATTGGCGATTCCCAGATCATCATCAATGCAATGGTATCCAACTCTCCAGCTTTGGACCTTAAACTCACAAGGCTGATAGCCAGAATTAAGGGCTTGGAAAATGCTTTTCAGAAGCTGAATTGCTATCATGTGCTGAGAACTCATAATAAAGAGGCGGACATTGAAGCCAACAAAGCTGCCCTCCTCTCTGCTGGGATCAAGATGAAAGACGAAGAAGAATCATGGGAACCCATCCCATAAGCTAAATTGTCGCCATGTTTTACTGCTTACTCTTAAATCAATTTGTATGTATCTTCAAGTTGGGAAAAATCTCTGAAATTGAATCTATAGTTACTTCACCAAGGAGGAAAACTCCAAGCTTTAGCTACATACTCAACCTTAGTGGTGAGGTGCAACAGGATATAGTCATCCTCAATGTAACCAGATTTTCGGCATTCAAGCCAAGTTGAATATAATACTCCAAAACTGTTACTGTAAACAAAAAAAAATCATGAGTTTTGAGTAATTCAACATCAAGATATTGGAAACAAGATAAAGACAAACATAAGACATAAGTTCATTGAAACATTCCAAGAATCTCAGGTGAAGCAGAAACACAATCAATGTATATTATTGACGATAAAAATTCACAATAGTGGTAGTGTCAAGTAACATTATCCAACCCTTTTTCATTCGAAGTTCTGCCTATTAATAGGCTTTTTCTCCTTACATTGGATCTGCCCAGCTGGCTAGATCATCGAACCATAATCTTGGCACCTATCTTAACCATAAAATATTTTCCCGGAACTACAAAAGACACTTAATAACTTAAGACTTACAAGCCTATTAGGACTTTATTTTTCATTTATTGCATCACTTATCTGTAGAATAGGATAATTACATTGATAATGACCAGGTGCTGGAGTGGAATTCACCATCACCAAGACATAAATATACCCACTAGATTTAGGAACTAACACCCTTACTTTTTAAGAAAATATAAACATAACTTTGATCACTGTCCTCATGCTGAGATGGATAGGTGACAGTTTTTTCGAGTAGTGAATCTATGTTGGAGTGGCCCACTGCCATATTGAATATCTCCGCGTGGTTGGTTGCTCTTCAAAAAACTTTCCAAACCTCCAAATATCACTAAAAGCACTTCGTTGCCAAAACAGATTACACTAGGCAGTTTCTTAGTGTAGTTTAGTAGCATATTCATTTCATCCATCTAAACCAATTTTTGCTTATTTTTATGATTAGGATATGTTTACTGGACAATATTAGCTAAATACAACTCTTGCCCTCCTTTAATTTTCAGCAAAAATAAGTTTTGTAGAAAAAAACATTCTACAGGGATTTCGTAGCGAAATCTGCACTTCAAGCCCGGGCTTCACTACGAAATTGCCTAATTGGCTGAAAAACACAAATTTTTTATTTTTCTTCAAAATTTTGGCTTCAAATCTAAAAATGATGTTTCCTACATGCTGCAAAATTTATCAAAAATGTTTAGGCCAATCCCTCAAACTTTTGGCACTCCATCCTTAGCAGTAGAAGGTTGTACCTCTGCAGGCTCATTTATCACTTTAATTTTCAGCCCTCTTTTCTTCAATTCGTCCTAAATCATTTCCATTTGATCCTATAGCTCTTTCACCTATCCCTTAATATTTTTCCTCTCAGACTGTAACCATGGGTTTCTTTTTCTAGTGTTCTTCATTACTCTCCTTAAAGGAAGAGTTCCTTTCAGGAACCTTTTGACATTTGTCAGTGATTTATCATATTGGTTCAATTGATCATTCATTTTTCCTTCAAAATCTTCCATCAGTTGTCAGTCTACCTTGGCCTCTTGTAGTTCCAATTTAACTTTAATGACCTCTTCTCTGGCCTCTCTTAACTACTCCTGCAATATCTGTACTTCAATCTTTTCCACCATCTTCTCCTTTCCCTTCCTTTGCACAAAAACCCCTTATGTCGTTGGAGATAGGTCTATGATGTTTTATGTGATACGTTGCTTGCCTTTGTCAACATTTTCTATCATCTTGCTTTCCATGACTCCTTTTTCAAGCCGTAACCTAGTCAATGGTTTCCTTGGCTTGAATATGAAGCTTGCATCTTCTCCTGCAAATTTTATTTTTTTTACAATCTTACCTTTCTGTTTCTTCCTTTTTTTCCCCTTTAATGCCTTATGCTTGGACAATTCGAGATTATTCAATTTCTATTTCTTAGAGTATGTCTTCAATATTTCCCTTGGAAATAGTTTGGGTTCTAGTTATCCTCCTACTACCATGTTTGCTAATTTTCTGTTTGTGGCTTGCAGGTGATGGCTGTGGGATATCTTCCTCTGGTATAGGTTCTGCTTCAACTTCCATTGGCTCCAAGATAGGTTATGCCCCTTATTCATTAAATCCTTTTGTCACAGTTGGATATGAAGTAGTTTTTGGCTTTGAAATATTCTTAGGTGTCACTGAATCAACTTTACATCCACTAAGGAAAAGAAAATATGCCCAATCTCTGTTTAATTTCTTTAATTCTTCCGGTACTAAGAATTTAATTAGACCATGGTGGAAAACTATTGTCTCACTTCCTTCAGCCCTAGCTTGGACCTTATAAAACATCTTCCCTAAACTCCTAAAAAAAAAAAAGGCAGATTGGACACTTATGATTACTCTCATTTCATATCAACTTACTGGGCCATTGCATACAAAATCATTCATGTTGAACCTCCAACTATAATTCTTCCCAAATCAAAATAGCTCCTCCAACTCAGCAAAGATGTCAGTGTAGGGTATTTGTACCTGTTTGAGAATTATAAAAAAATCAGAGTTTATGGGTGTGAACTTCCCCCTGATCACTTTCTTGTGTTCATTACTATGAGAATATTTTCTCTAGAATTATTTACGCATAGCCTCAACACAGACCAATTACAATTTGTCCCTACAAAGAAGGGGTATATGTTTAAATTGGGGAATACTATAGGGCCTTTTGTTGTCAAATCAAGGTAGGGCTTCCAAGCAGTTTAGGTTTTACTCATAAAGATGGAATTTGAAGAGGGAGATATTTAGCATTATGATCCTAATTGTGTCATTGCCTAAAGGAGAGAAAAGATAAAAGCTTTGACTTATGAACATGAACCTAGAACTGGAATCGAATGGAAAGCTAATCTTGATTCATGTCCTTTGGATACGTAAATGGAGAACGAGAACCCAACGAACAAGGAAAAGGCACCAAAAAGGACCATCGACCAAGCTGGAGATATCGAGATGAGATACATACATGTAAGGAAAAAAGGAAAAGAACCAAGAGTCATAAGAAGAATATTTTGGGACCAAGCTAGTAGAAGCGGTGCCAAACCAAGAAGCGGGGCTAGACTAGGAAGGTTTCCGAGTGACCTTGGAGGATCCTTCACAGGTTGTTACCTCATCTTCTTCATAGGTAATTGTTTTGGGTGCTAAATATAACACAACTTCTACTGGATCGATTTGGCCTACTTGGAAGGAAATTGAAGAAAGGAATAAGAAGGTAAGGGAGGAGATGCAGCAGAAAATGATAGCACACTTAGTATCATACCATACCATACTCCTAACCACCATGTATTTAGAGTGAAATCAAATGAATTTTTAACTTCAACATCTGTTAGCACAATCCTTGCTTTCAGGTTCCCAGTTTAAAGCTTTAGATGTCTCTTTGGATCTAGCAAGTGTTCCCCTGATAGATAAGATAAATTTCCACAAACATGTTGGGGAAATGTTATATAATGAGCTCAATAAGAATGAAATGAATATCAACAAGGCAAAGATATTGTTGGAGAAGGTTGCAACCAGATTAAAGCAAGAGAGAGCCAACTCCAGGGCTCTCCACATGTAGAATGAGAGCTTCAAAGAGTTGATCGTGAAACTAGGGGTGAATCCAAAGGATCAAATGGTTGTTGAATCCCTCCTTAAAAACTCTCAAAAGGAGATTTAGGAGTTGAGGTAAAAACTAAAAATGTGAGGCAGTGAGCATGTACAGTCTCAGGAACTTGCTTAAGTTGAGGCAGAGAAGGAGATCCTGGCCTAAGAGCTCATTGAAATAAATAATGAAATAATGGCCCTCAAGCAACAGGAATTAGAGCTGCAAATGAAAATAGATTCACAGACATGCAAGGTGGTTGTACTCGAAGATCCTCAAAACCCCACTGAGCAGCTTACTAAAGCCTTGACTGAGCTCCAACTCTCATAAGGAGAACTCAAGGAGGTGCAGAACGATTTGGATGTTGCCTGGGGAAGTCTAGCTCAGAAGGAAGAGCAACTTGAGACTGTTGGAAAAAACACTGAAATCATCAGCAAGAACCTACAAACATTAAATCAAGAGGTAGTTGAGCTAAAGGGGAAATTTAAGGAGAACATGTATTTACTGCAAGCCAAGCAACTAGTCTGGGATGAGATCCTTGACGAAATGAGAAATCACTGTGAGCACATAACCTTGATGACTGAATAGAAGATCGTAATCAAGGAATATGAATTATTTCTCTTATCAACCAAAGAGGATGGAGATAATAAATCTCAAATTCTTAAAATTTTTATTAATTTATGCAATGAAAGACTAATCAATGAACTGAGGCCTATAGATGTGGTGTAAAGAGTCATTGTTATCATGGATATTTCTAAGGTTGTCCAGAATGTAGAGGCTAGGGTCAAATATGAGGAGTGCTTGGATGTAGTTATAAAGAATGTTGAAGCCTTCAACACTGAGTTCGAAAGGATCATCAAGGCAGGATTTCCCAACTGTTGGGATTTTGGAGGAGAGCTAATTCAATGAGAAAAATACAGCCAGAGACTGGTAGAAACCAAGAGTAAATTGGACTCCTCTCATGAAAATTCTGCTAGTCTGAAGGGAAAAACAATAATAAATTATCTAAAGAGGGATTTACAGTTTATTAGGATTGGTGAAAAATCTATTCCACTCCAGGCTGGACTACCCAGGCCTGACCAATCTCAGAATCACGTATCATCTTTTCTCACAGGATCCTCAACTCGCTCCAGCTTAGTGGCAGAGGTGTGAGTAGTTCATCCATCCATCTATCTTCTGAATCATTGAGCCTTCATTGCAGCCTCCACCACTGGCCTACCACAGACGAATATATTTCTGATCGTGTCGACCTGACACTTTTATTTCCTATCTTTTATGTAAATATTATGTTTTCAGTCAATTTCTTATTATTCAGTTAGTACAATTGTGCTACAGAGCACGCTGGAATTTTGATATGATTATGCACAGTAACGAAATCAAGAAAATAATATTTTGATAATGGGATCTCCCTCTAAGGCCTTATATAAACAGTCATATAACATTGCCAATAGGTTCCGAATTTTGGCAATCTTTTTTTTCTAGAAGCATAATTTTCTAGCTCCCAAAAAGCAGTGATAAATTGTCCAAATTTTCCCTCCAAAGTGCTAGAATATCTTCAAGAAGGATTTTCATTGTTTGATACATTCATCTCAAGAGTCAACATCGAAGAAGCCTCTATCATTACACCTTCTTTCTCTTTGCATCCCTCCCCTGAAATAGAAGAGGTCAAAGACATCCTTATAAATAGTCTGACCCACAGTATAAACAACCTCCCAACTCAAATCCAGCCAATTTCTAGTCAGATAACTCCTCTGCAAGGACCTGTATTAAATCTACCACCACCTCCCTTGCTCCATATGTTTGTCCCCAGTTTCCTTTTAAAAAAATATGCTCTTTTGGATTTACCAAAACCCTTAAATGGTATGCCACGGGAATATCTTAAGCTCTTGCCAAGGTTCATAGGTGAGGATGACCTTCCAGCACAAAGACATATAGAAACTTTTTGTGCTTTTGCAAAAAACTTAAATGTTGAACATCTTGACGTAGTGTTGAGACTCTTTGTCCAATCTTTGGATGGGGAAGTCATTCAATCACCACCTAGTAAATGATGGAAAAGTATTTCACACATAAATGGGGGGAGAAGAGGGACCATGGGTATATTCTCATTGAATTCAACGCTGTGAAGAAAAAACACAATGAGGATGTGTCAACGTTTATGAAGAGGTTTAATAAGTTGTATAATAGCCTCCCTGCTGAAATCAAGACTCCACAGGTAGTTTCCAAAGTAGTCTTTGTTGGAGCTTTTGAACCAAATTTTGGTTTCACGCTTAGGGAGAGGAAGTCTCAGACCTTAGACCAGATTAAAATAGACGCTTTAGAAGTTGAATCCAAATTTACCTCTACTGGGAAGTCAAGAGGGAGGACTGATTATGGAAAAAGAAGGAGGAGAAAAGAAGAGGCCAAATCCTCAAACAAAGATAAGGAAACTTAAGAGCAGAAACTTGAGGAAATGAATAAATTGATAATAAAACTATCTAACAAGCTCATGAATATGGAGTTAGAAAATATCCTCCTAGACAAAATCAACCAGTCCCTAACCGAGGTTTCAATCCACATTATAAGAAGCCTCATTTTTGAATCTTACACATAAAGAGAAAAGAGCAGCGTGATCACATTCAGTCCCCATTGTACTTAGAGGATGATCCAGAAGAGCAGGCATAAGAAGCCATGGGGGTTCAAGAAAATCAATTATCTTCTTTCTCTGATAAGGAATATGAATCTAAAGTACATCAAGAGGGAAAGGATGATTTAGGTGCACCTCCAGATGATAGTGAGATTGACATTTATTGTAGGAAGTTTGTTGACTTCATGCAATCTCAACTGCACAGGAAATATAACCTCAAATCTTCTAGGAAGAGATATAGGATGCAAGACCAAAATGAAGACTCCTCTCCCCAAAATTCTCCTAAATCAATAGAAAAAGGAAAGAAACCTTTAGACTCAGTCTCACCCAATGAAAATGAAAACCCAAATTCTATTCTTCATAGGTCTGAATCTTCTAAAGTAGAAAAGTCACCCTTACCACCCAAACTAGTATGTAATAGGGAGAAATAGCCCCCTAATTTCTTCATAGATGGAAAAATTATTGTTGGTTTTAACCTCCAAAAATAATTAGCGAAAATCAAAATCTTTGTCCCGATGAAAAAATTGTTAAAGCAACCCAATTACAAAGCTCAAGCGTCTCAGTTTATGTGTCCATCCGCCACAGTCCCCCTACACGATAGTTTGAACCTTCAAGAAGAAAGGCCCATAGTATTATTTAGACCTCATGTCGAAGAACAAGACCCCCCCATTGCTCCTTTGTATGTTACCTTGGTAGTGCATGACCTCTTGTTACATTATTGCATGCTAGACTTAGACGGTTCCCATAACTTGATGCCTCTATCTATCATGGAGCAGTTGGGACTACAAATAGCCATGCCATATAAATATTTGTATTCCTTTGACGCCAAGAGGGTGAAATGTATAGGGATGATCAAATATTTCGTTGTGAATTCGGCTTAGATCTCTGAAAAAAGTGTTGTAATGGATATTGTAGTGGCTAACATCCCTGCAAGGTTCATTATGCTCTTATCCTGGTTAATGGGATCCAAGGTTGGAGGGTACATTATATTAGATTTGACTTATGCTATTATCCTGGTGTTTGGAGGAGAGGAAAGGCGACTGTACAGAGAGTTAAAGTTTGTAAATATGGTTACGAGAATTGATTGTTCAAATAACATCCATGTGTATGGTAAAGAGAAAGAGTTATCCTGCTTACTACTAGAGGAAGATGATCTAATCCTGGAAGAAACACAAGTGCAGTCCTCAGTCCAACTACACCAACAAACACTGAAATGTAATGAAGTCTAGAAGTTATACTTTGATGGTGCCTATTCCAAGGAAGGAAACAGGGCAGGTGTGTTGTTAATATCCGCATAAGGCAGTTTGATCCCTCTTTCCTTTAAATTGGATTTTGAAGCCACAAATAATGTTGATGAGTATGAAGCTTTACTTTTAGGTCTATAAGCTGCAAGGAGACTTAATATCAAATGCTTGGATGTGTTCATGGATTTAGAACTGGTAGTGAAACAAATCCAAAATCAGTGCCAAACTAAGCACCCATGGCTGAAGGCTTATCGAAATGAAGTATGGGATTTGACTGATAATTTTTTCTTAGCCTTCAACATTCAATTTTTTCCCAGAGAAAAAGATTGGATGGTTGATTCCTTGTCTATAGTTGCTGGCAATTTTAAACCGCCTCAAAATCCACTTCTCGGATCCGAGGATGAAGTAATATATATAACATTAGTTCTGTATAATGTCAGACATTGGTAGGTATTTTAAGACGAGGAGCAGATTAAACACTTTATGGAAGTTATTGGGGAATTTTCAAATTCAATAATTGACCAAGGGGAGGAAACTATGGTAGATGAACATCATGCCAATTGGGAGGAAACTATTGCACAGAATAAGATTTTACAGTTGAAGTGTAATGCTATTCCCGGGGGTTTGGTTCCCTTGGAAAGATTGTTCAACTCAAACAATATAGCTAGCAAACCAACTGAACAAGAAATTGAAGAACAAGTGGAGGATTGCAACAATGGTTTAGAAAAGGAGCCTCTAATAATCAAGCTAGCGAGAGGAATTCCCCATGAGTATAAAAAAAGGTATTTGAACTTTTTTAGAGATTATAAGGATGTGTTTTCTTGGTCATATGCTAACTTAAAATATTTTGATACCAATATTATTCAACACAAGATTCCCTTGAAAGGTGGGGTAGAACCATACAAGAAGAAACTTAGGCAAATCAATCCTCTTCTAATCCCATCCATTGAGAAGGAGGTAAGGAAGTTGCTTCATGCCAAAATCATTGTACCTTTGAGATACTCAGAATGGGTGGAAAATTTGGTTCATGTAAGAAAAAATAATGCATAGATAAGGCTATGTCTAGACTTTAGGAATCTAAATAAGGCCTCACTAAAAGACAATTACCCGTTGCCTAAAATGGATTATGATAGTGTCATTATTTTCATCCTGCCACTAGTGATCGAAAAGCCTCTTTTCATATCATTTGGGCCCCACTCAGAATTTTTTTATCATGCCACTAGGTCATGCAAAAATTTAGTCACTGATGGTATCCCTAGTCCAAAAACATCACTCTTCTTCAGATTTGATTACTTGTTGGCATAGTTTTATACCTTGTTGACGGTACGCCATCCATAAAGTTAATGTCATCATGTCATTACATCAGTCATGTCATCATGAAGTCTATTCTTTCAAGGTCTCATTAGGTTTTTTAGGGTTAATCAAGGTTGCCATTAGGTCATTAGGGTTTCCAAGGTCCAATAAAACTTCATTTCCACTGCATAAGACCAATAAGTAAAGGGTGATCCAATAACATCTCTTCACCATATGAAGATGATTTGTAAAGAAAATTTCCTTTTTAAGCATGTAATTTTGGTTTTAAGATGTAATTTTTATTTTCATTATGTAATTTTATTTCATTCAAAATGTAATAAGTTCACGATTCCCAAGCTGCTAACTCAAAGTTTCAACATGCCAAAGCATCAAAAATGTCAAATCAAAGAGTTCTCAAAGTCATCAGGTGATAAATTTTCCAAATAAAAAGTCAAATGCAAAGGTAAAAATTCAAAGTGTAAAGTGAAGTGAGGAAAGGAGAAAGTGGGTCCCAAGGCCCAATTCATTCAAATGATGAAGTATAAAGACCACCAAGACATCAAAATGAAGTTCATTTTCTCTTGCATCCATTGAGCACACACTCCCTTGGTTCAAAAAATCGAATTACAGGGGCAGAGGCATAATTTTTTGTGGCGTTGTGCTTAGAGGAGGGTGGTGTTGCGCTTTCTCAACTGGCGTTGCACTTACAGCAGGAAGCGCTGCGCTTTTCTCTCACTGGTGCTACGCTTCTTGGTAAGGTGTTGCGCTTTTGTCCAGCAAACCCTTTAGTCACCAAAACTCAACAAAACTCTCCAAAACCTTCAACAAATGCCTCTAACACTCTCTAATAGGTAAGTACATCAAATTTCTTGCCTCCTTGCACTCTTAAACATTGATTCATAATGTTTTTGTTCCTAAGTGAAATTGGCATTTGGTCTAGTGAATAAACCCTAGTTTTGTTCCTAATTCCCAAATTTGATGCCCTAATACCATACATTTCCTTCCCAAATATCTAAAAACCCTATCCCTACCCCTACACTAATATTTCATAATCCCTAAATCCCTTTCCCCTAAAACCCAAAGTCCTAGGCTTCTAAATTTCCTAGGAAGCCACTTCCCCAAAAATGTAATATAATTGTCATTTCCAACTCCCTTGACATTTTAACCTCAGATCACCTCCCAAAGCTTTATAACCCCTTCCCCCATCTCCCTAAATTTTCTTAGACTTATTCCTATTCCCTAGACCTATCTTTACTCCCCATTCCTATCTACCCCATCCCTAGGGTTTCTTCACCACCAAACACTATGGAAGAAGACAAAGACTATATGGAACAGAGAAGGCCTCATAAAGGAGGAAGAATCCTAAGGTCGGAGCCCACCAACACAAATGAACTGATGGCCTCTCCTATGATTGTCAATTGTTTTGAGTATGTAGGTTGCCTTGATTTTTGCAACATGATTCAGAGGGTCCAACATCAAACTATGTTGAGTAGAGTTTTCATTTCAAACCTCGGAGACAATCAAGTGACCCTTGCAAGTGTGACCTTCAGTATATCTACATCTATCATTGTTGCTGCCACAGGTATTCCAAACATGGGTGAGAAGTGGTTTAAATCCAAAGATTTGGAGGATCATTACTATGAACCATTCATTAAACCAAGGTACAGAGATGAGAGGAAGAGGGTCTTCCCTTTTAACTACCTTCTTGATAGGTATTCCTCCATGATGAAAATCATCATGAATTAATTCTCTTGTGAAGGAAGGTTATCTAGGCTCTATACATACCACATTAGACTGCTAATGCACTTCACAAGAGTAAGATTGCTCAATATCCCATACTTTTTATTTAGGAGCATAGAAAAAATGGCATTCATTTTACAAAAGAGAGACTATTACCAATAGATGAATAGCCTCTTCCACCACTCATTGATCAAAATCATTGTACGCCATCACCTTGACCAGTTGAACATCTCATGGGACACCTTCATTGCCAATGACATCTTCACTGCTCCACAAGCTCCACATGCTCAAGATGTGCCTTCTTCATCTCATCCTGCTACATATACGCCTCCACCTCAGTCCACTTCACCATCTCCACCATCATAACCATAACCATTTCATGGTCAAATTGAGTCACCTAGCAGAGCTATGGTCAACAAACCTAAAGAGGGTGAAATGATCACATTGGCAAATACATATCAGAGAGGGAATAGGCATGTGTTTGCCCCGCATTTTGTGGGAGGGTCCCTGCCTTCTTCATCAGCAAAGAAGGTACATAAGGGCAAACAAAATATGGCAGAGGAATATGTACATGAGGAAGCCATTAATGAGGAGGAAGACCTCCATGAGACAAAAACAGATTTTGACCTTGTTGACTTAGATGAGCAGCATGATTATGAGGCCTCCAGTGTGATTATCAATAAGAAGGATGCCCAAATCAAGGAGATTCATACCAAATTAGAAATATCTAAGTTTTTGATTTCATATAATGAGACTTATGAGAGGTATGGTGAAATAAATGAGGCAGAAGAACAAGTGCCAAGAAGAATACCTAGGACTAGAGGACTGAAAAGAGCTCTAAAACTAGAGAGGCAAAATGAGGCTGAACTTGCCAATGAGATCACTCTAAATGAGTAGTTTTCCATCATGGTCAATGACTAATTGCCTAACATACCTCATCAGGCTCCCATAGAAGAAAATTTGAAGAAATTTGAGCAATTTTTGAAAATTTTGGAAATTTTTGCACTTTGGGCAATTTTACACAATCCCACTGTCAATGCGCTTTTTCTAGGGACATCAAATGGCAAAAATGAAAGCACAATTGGATTCAGAAGGCCAATTATAGTCAAGAAAAAAACTTTATAAAACTTTTTTGGGTCAGAGGAGCAGTCAAAAGGTCAAAAAACATTAAAAAATCACATTTCTGCCCTGTTTTGGAGGCTGGCGCTGCGCTTTTGACCAGTCATGGGAGAATCAAATTTTGGAGGGTAAAATCAACACCATTTTAGAAACAAAGAACATATTTGGACACTAGACTAGACAAGATTTATAATGAGATATCCTGAGCTCAATTTGGACACCTGGAACCCCCTTAAAAGTGGAGCTGAAGTAGGCGCTACACTTTTCACCTTGGCGTTGCGCTTTTGACAAATTTTCTGAGTTTGCTGATATTTCCAAATTTTCTCAGTTTTTCTCAGTTTCACTTGGTAAATGGTGTTTTTACAAATTTAATTCATGTTGTAAAGGTAATTTTATTGTTTTTACACTTACTTAGGGTAAATATTAGATGAAATTTTTTGATGATGATGTAATGAATCAGTTTCCACAAAGTGAGGGATGAGTCAATTTGACCTCCCTACACTCTAGGTATCAGTTCAGTCTTTGGTGAAACTTCTCCTTCACTCAGGGATTCGACCCCGGAGGTTGGGAGAAGTTTTTTTGAGGTCTATATATTGTACTTTTTGACTCATTTCAGAGGATGGATGTTGTTGCATTGATCAAAGATTCTAGTGTAATCAGTATTTGGTAGGAAATTAATGAAAGAGTTGCAATTATTTCTTTGGGATACCTATGGTATAGAAATTTAGCATAGCTTCTTCTTATGTTACATATGTATCAATTTTTTGTCTTCATGATCCATTTCATTTCTATTATATGTTAGTTTTCAAGTTGATAAGCAAAATACATCTGTCATGCTCTATTTTGGGAAAATCTTCATAGTTTGTTCATTTTCTCGAGTCTAGAAAGAATACATGCTTTGCCTTGCTCTTTCTAGCTCCTCATCAGTTTGATCCATCTCACCCTGAAACCCTAAAGTGTTTGACTTCCTACCTACCTTGCCCCATTGAATTGACTACAATCCTAATCTTATTTCCCTTGACCTAGCCTCTTTGACCTAATTCACCCATCCAACAAACCAATTCAAACAAAAAAACCCTTGTACTCATACCTACCCTAAAACCCTAATTCATCTAGCCCTCTTGGCTGTGACTTTGTGTAGAGATCCCTCTCCGCTTTGGTAGGGCTAGCTACCAAGTTAAAAGATTGGTTTGTGGTTACCTCTGTTTGGACTCTTTCTTGGCCTTAGAGATCCGATGGAGTGATAACAAATTACATTTTATAGAAGGTGGTATGGCCAACTTCGATGTCTATGATGGATAGAATTTCTTGATATAATTAGGTGGTTGTACATATGAATATCAGAAGAATAATGCTTTCACTACACCCTAGGGAACCTCCATGTATGCTATAATTCCATTTGGACTCATAAATGCAGGAGCAACGTTCCAAAAAGCAATGGATATAATGTTTGAGGGGGGTATGATAAGTTTGTTGTCATACATTAGGAATTATGCTTCTGGATGACATTACTGTCTTCTCCAAAATAGATGAAGAACATGTTGAACATTTATGACTCACTTTTGAGAAATGCAAGAAATATGGTTTATCCTTGAATCCTAAAAAATCTCAGTTCGCTCGAAGTTGAGGTAAACTGTTGGGACACATAGTAGAAAGAGAGAAAGTGAAGATTGATACCAAGAGGGTGGAATCCATAAATAACATCCCACTACCAAGGAACAAGAAGGAGGTTCAGGTTTCCCTAGGCAGGATCAACTTCTTGAGGAGATTTATACCAAACTACGTCAAGATAATTAAAGAGATCACAAAAATGTTGAAGAAAGAAAATGAAGTGAAATGGACTCTACAATCTAATTAATCTTTATCTAGAATGAAAAGGGATTTTTATAAAGCTCTTGTGTTAATCAACCCTAATTATTTGAAACCAATTTTCATATTTTCTTTTGCTTCTCCTCATATAATAGTTGTTGTCTTATTGTAGAAAAATAGTGAAGGGCACGAGCAACCAATAGCATTCTTCAGTTAAGTTCTACGAAAATCAGAGCTAAAGTATAATATCCTAGAGAAGTAGGCTTATTCCTTGGTCAAATCCCTTAAGGCTTTTAGAATATATATTTTGCAATCCAACATAATTTCTTATGTTCCTACAACCGTCGTGAAAGACATTCTGGTACAAGGAGACAGTGAGGGAAAAAGAGGCAAATGGATTTCCAAAATCGAAGAGTATGACATGGATATCAAGCCCATAAAGCGCATTAAAGGACAAGTACTGGCTAAGATTGTATCAAAATAAAATTTCCAAGCGTTGGGCATAAATATATAGGCTGAAAGAGAGGGAGAAAGTGGAAATATGGAGCAACAACAAGGGATTGAAACAACAATCCAGAAAATTCAGATAAAGTATATTTTGTCTTATTGGTATAAAGACATTGTTCATTATCTACTTTTTCTAAGATGCCCAATGAACTTTAATAAGGCGAAATATAGGGCCCTGAGACTATAGGCCCAAAAATTCATTGTCTCAAATGGCCAATTATATAGGAAGGACCTTGTTGGAATTTTGCTTCTATGTTTGTTTGAGGATGAAATTCACAAGGTAATGGATGAATTCCACAGTTTTGTTTGTGGAGGACTTTATAGTTGGAGGGTTAAAACACAAAAAATCCTCAAGGCAGGTATTTATTGGCCAAAAATGATTGGAGAAGTTCATGCTTATGTTCGGGCCTGTGAGAAGTGCCAAATGTTTGTTGAGAAACAAAAACTAACATATTTCCCTCTAATCCTAGTTTTTGTTGAAGAACCCTTCAGGAAGTGGGGGCTAGAGTTTATCGGGGAAATACATCCACCCTCAAGCAACCAGCACAGGTGGATCCTCACAACAATTGACTACTTCACTGAGTGGGTTGAAGTAGCCCCGGCCATAAATGCAATTGATGCGGTAGTCATAAAATTTATGGAAGAAAACATACTCTCTCGGTTTGGTTGTCCCAAAAATATTGTGACAAACAATGCTCATGTATTTAAGTTAGCAAAAGTCATGATTTTTTGTCATAAGTACATAATTTTACTAGGTAACTCCACCACCTATTACCCACAGAAAAATGGATCAGTTGAATCCTCAAATAAGACTCTAGTAAGAATGTTGAAGAAAACCATATTAGAAAATCAGAGAATTTGGGACTCACAACTGAAGTTTTCTTTGTGGGCCAACAAGGTTACCACTAAGAGATCCACCGGGATATCACCTTTTGAACTGGTTAATGGAAAGGTTGCCATTTTTCCCATACATTTAGCTATGTCGGTAGCTAAGATATTTTAATATTGTGAGGAAAAGTATCATGCTTAAAAGGAGGATAAACCAATTGGTAGAACTTCAGGAGAGCATAGGCAGATGAACCATAGGTTGATTAGTTACGAAGAAAAAATGAAATCCTTGTTTTATAGGAAGGCAAAATACAAATGTTTCTAGTTAGGGGATTTAGTTCTAAGATGGAATGTCAGGAGAGCTGATAAAGGGAAGCATGGGAAATTTGACCCTATATGGTTCGGGCCTTTCAGGACTGTCAAACCCAAGGGGAATAATACCTTCTTCTTAGAAAACTTAGAATGTGAAGTGCTTGAGCTTCCAGTCAATGGGAAGTTCCTAAAGTTTTACTTCCAGTTCTAAAGGTATTTCCCTCACTCATTGTAAATACCATCAAGCTACCTATAAATAATTAGTAGTGCTTTAATATTTATGTTATTTCTTTTGTTTGAGCAAACTTTTCAATAAAATTACTCCATACCCAAGGAAAAAGGCACTAAGTTGCAAGTTATCAGTGCATTGCATCCAATACTCCGCCCCTAGTTGGAGCCAATGTTGTCACCCTCTATGCAATGATCAAAGGAGATAAAGATCCATTGGTGTGGCAGATGGAAATCAAATTTTCCAAATCACCTATGCGGGAAGGAGTCAAGCACTAGTGCCCCATGTGGAAGGACATAAAATGCGAAATCATACCCATCGGGTTCTTACCCGCGCTACATAACATAACAGAAAAAATTAAACATACACAGGCGTTGTAAGTGGTTAAAGATCGAGCAAATTTCAAGGCATATCACTATTTATCTCCACCTAACAACCCCCCGAAACCAAATCGGCAGGGAAAACCGGGCGGACATTAAGTGCATCAGACCCCCTGGAGTTGAAAAGTCAGATCTCGATCTGATGATTCAGATTGATTTTGGGGGGTGAGGGCAGGGTTTGCCTGTCTGCTAGTTGACTCATCGGGATTAGTGGGGACCACACACAACACGGGCCAACCCGCTTACGCCTCTATTAAGCGAAAGTGATCCTGTTGTGGATCATCTGCATATCCTTTTCTATTTTATTTTGAAAATAAATAAATAAATAAATAAATAAAGCAAAAAAAACTGAAATTCAGAAAAAGTATATGCTATAGTATAATGTTTTTTATACTGTAACATAAAAAAGAAATGTTTCTAAAAGCTCGATGCAAATTAAGTTTATTGTTAAACTTTATTTGGATGTATATTATAGTTTCATGTTTAAACGTCGAGCAAGTCTCCGAGCGGAAGTAGCAAGTATTGAATATTATAACCGAATGATAAAGTGCAGAGGCGCAAAGAGCTCGTGAGTTATTGAATCAAGTGCCCCTGCAGTTGACTTGTTTGATCACGGGGTAAACAACGATCAACGATGTAGATTCATTGTGGGGGGACTAGCCAAAGTTTGTCGCCGTACTCCAGGAGCCTCCGCAATGACGTCATGAGGCAAAGTGGAAGATAGCTGTAATCCATGATAAACCTTGTCAATGGATTTTTACACGTCATTTCAGGCATTTATTACGGGTTTGCGCAGCTTTTAAATTGATCTTTATCACATTTTCAAATCATTTGTAATTGTTTTCCCCTTTGAGCCATGTCGTCGCCACCTTTTCATTCTCCACTACTTTACGGATTGCTTCTGTTGTCTGTACAGCCATGGCCAAGCGATTTTTACTACTTGGTTCGACTAGCCACATTTCCCTCATGGACAATGAGAGAGACATCCAAGATACCGTGTCTTCCGTAATCATCCCCTCTTTTATCATCAAGAAACCCTAAATGCCGAGAATTCCCCAGTTTTTTCTGCCATGAAGAAATCCGGTGTCCTGTCTGCATGTATCCCAAAAGCTCATTTTTTTCCCGAATTTATCTGTTGGCTAGTTTCTTCAATGTATCTCGGTAAGTGCTTTATAATGAATTCGCAGGGGGAGAATGTTCTATAGGTGTCGACACAGTTGATTCACCAAGCGCTTTGTTTCTCCGAAGACGAGTCATCACTTCAATTCTCAGAAGACTCATTGGCAAGTTATTTTGAAAACCTTTCAGGAGAAGAATTTAATCAGTGTATGTTTCATTTGAGACCAAATTCAAAAGAATTTCAACTAGAAGGTGAAGAATTTAATTTGGAGATTTTTTATGCTGAGAATAGACCAATTCTGAGTTGTATTGCAAAAATTTTGGGCAAAGATAATGACCTTACAGTTGACAAATCAGTATTAGGAATGATCTCCGGAAAGTTATAGAAAAGAGACTACTGGGAATCAAAGAGACAGTGAACAATTTTGATATATCATTTGATAAATTGACAAGAATAGGTTTACCTTCATGTTGGACAGAGAAAGGAAAGGTTATGTCATGGAAATTTTATGAAGATTCATTAATACTGGCAAAAAGCAAGATGGATAATAGGCATGAAAACATGCAGATTTTAAAAGGAGAAACAATGTTTAATTTCTTGCAAAGACATTTCAATTTGTTATGGATGGTGAAGACTCTCTTCACAGAAATACCTACACACAATCAAATTGTTGCATTCAGGTTGGAATATCATAGTTTTAAGAATTCATCAACAACCCAAAGTGAGATATGGAAAAAGTGCCAAACATTCTCAATGGACTCAGCAAAAGGAATCCCAACATCTCAACAAAAAGTAGTCGTTGACTTAGAAACCGTATCAGAAGCAGTTGTTCTTATAGATTAGGAATTTTCAGTTTCACGTTATGTTATTTTCTCAAAATCATGTAAATTGTAATAGGACCTTTTTTAGGCATGTACCTTCGTAACTGTAAGTAGTTAAAGCAGTTAGAATTAGTTTCATCGTTGGAAACTGTTTTGTTATTTTGTATTTAAAGAAGATTATAAGAAAGGAAAAGGTTTCGAGTTTTGAACCTTGAAGCCAAATTTTTGTACTCAAGAATGGAAAATTAATGAATGAGTATGCAAGTTTCTATCATTCTGTTTATGCTGAAAATTTATCCATTTTACACAATGTTTTCTTATCTGTGAATAAAATAGAGTAATGAGCAACAGGTCTCTTTATACATATGTATTTAAGAGTTAAACAAACCTTAATGTGCGCTCCTCTGTTTTAACTTTATCTTTACTTGATTCTTCAGGGTTTTAAAATGATAGATTCTGTTTGAAACAACATATCACATTGAAATCAACCACCTAAATCATGTAACAGAAGTGATATATAAAAAGGAGGGACAGACGAATCTACCTCTTCAACATGAGGCCCAAAAGTAACCACTGGTTTTTCTTCTTGCAGATTTACTATATCGCCTACTTCATCAGACTGAGATAAATTGATAAATTCTGCAATCTCCTTCTGATAACCAGGGGTTTTGATTAACTCAAGAAGAGGTATTTGAATTTTCACTTTTTCCAACTCTTTCGACAAACTGAAAGTTTGATTTTGTTTTGTCAACTTTTCAGGTTCTTCTTGATTTTTATTGGAATTTAGACTTTGATTAGAAACAGTAACAAATTTCTCCAAAATATTAGGATCTTTAATCCTTGTTTGAGAAGCCTCAACTTGCTGTTTTTCCTTCTCTTTTTCTTCATTCATGGGCTACTTCCCCTTATCTGATTTCTTAATTTGGTTTTTCTGTAATGGAGTCGCCATTGGAGCAGGTACTGATTCTGATTCTTTTTCCTCATCATCTTGAGTTCTTAACCTCTTCTTTGACCTCAAATCGTGTTTTTTATGCAATTCTGATTGCATGAAGTCCGTAAAATGTTTGCAATAATCATCTATCTCTTCTTGGCAGGTTGATGATGTATTTCAATCTGATATGTTGTTTCAAACAGAATCTATCCATAAACTGTTTGCAATAATCATCCATCTCATCCATCTCCCGCCACCCCACTACATGCACACATTAATCCACCTGTCATTTATTTTAGGGTGCCACATCATCAACCTGCCAATTGTCTCTACCATTTGATGCCACATGTGTTATCATGTCGTATCGAGGTCCACTTCTGTTTAGCATCACATCCAATTTTCATTTGACATTTTTCTCTATGTATTACTAGTTATACCTCCCACACCTTGGAAGCCCTGGTAAGTAGTGAAGGCCCAAATTAATTCAACATTTGCCCATTTGGCCTACTCAAACAACATCTGCCCAGCTTGACCCCCAGGTGGTTGGATAAGGTGGATATCCATTGACCCATCAGAACCATGACCATTTGGAATATGCTTGAGCTCCATTAGTTTCAATTCGTGTTTCTCTTCATTCCTAGGGAGTTAGGCTAAGTGCCATATATCATTGAAAAGCTCTCCAAGAGGGATATCAAATCAAACACTTTTCATGCACTTTTGAATAAAGTATCTGTAAGAAAAATGCC
The DNA here is from genome assembly GCA_034641835.2 of Pinus albicaulis. Classification (NCBI taxonomy): domain Eukaryota; kingdom Viridiplantae; phylum Streptophyta; class Pinopsida; order Pinales; family Pinaceae; genus Pinus; species Pinus albicaulis. The sequence continues at coordinate 1,521,300,726 of CM076575.1, read as the reverse complement.
TTCAGAAATAAACTATCCAGGCTCCACACCCAACACTCAACAAACAAGCTAAAATTCCAACACTCTAGAATCAAAGACAACTTCATGCATATGACAATGAGATTAATGGGGATGAATACTTAACAAGCTCCCCCTAAACTTGGCATCAGTGAAAATAGCTACCAACACACTCAATAGTCATTGTGGGAATCCATCCCACCCACCGTCCATCGGTGATAATCTTATCGTAATTGTTGTCCCACTTGCAAGTATGAACTAGTTGGAAAATTGTGTCCCTCCTAAATCCCACACTTGTGTTCCACTATCTTCCTATCATACCTTGTCTCGTTTTTAAGATGTGTCCTCCGTTTCATTGGCCTTAATCTATCTTGTATATGCTACTTAATTGGTATTGGGTGTCTTATCCCACATTTCATAAAAACTTAAATGGGAGACCTGTCTTGAACCAAAACTTGACTTGCTTGTCCTTGCCCTTTTTGGTTTCCTCTTTCCTTTGCAACTGACACCATCATTTATATGGGTTAAAAATTGTCCAATGATAATTTAATCATTGTTCTCAATTGATTTTACACCCACTACATTTTGTCTATCTCTGATTATTTTATCATATTGTACATGTGTTTTTCCATTTGTCATGTACAGAGACACACTCCAACCCAATAAAGATTACTCACTTAATGATGAAATAGTAGCAATTGAGTTTGCAAGGAGTGACCCCAAAATGCTAAACGCTAAATTTTAAGAACACTTAGTGCCAACATTAAGTAGAATTGTATGGTATCTTAAACATTTACTACATCAAAGTTCATATAGTCTTTCACACAACTTAGGTTATTATCATAATTCATATCATTAAGCATAATTGTTTCCCTTACTAAAGCATTAATCTAGGGTATGTTCACCTCAAAACCATAACACAATAAAAACATAAACATAAGATGTAATGATCACAAATAAGAGACAAATTTATAGTGGAAAAATTAAGAATGAAGAAAAACAATCAACTCTAAACCAATTATCTTCATTCATATAAATTGTCCCACATCCATGACCACGTGTCTCACATATCCCACATAGACATATGCACTTGCCACTCTCTATCACACCCTTGTAACTAAGCTTTGTTTATTGTCTTATACGACGACACAAGACAATGTAACAATACAACTCCAAACACTAACTTTACATGGAGTTGACCATGCCCAACATATTCTTAGTGAAACATGGAGTAGACCATACCCAACATTTTTTCAGTGAAACATGGAACCAACCATGCCCAAAATTTTCTTAATGAAACACTCTCTTATAAATAAAATACAAAAAATAGCGTGGGTCAAAGCAATCAACTAGTTAACCATGACTAAACACTGACTAGTTGGAAATCTTAATTCAACTCCCACTAAGTACATCAATACACCTCCTCCTCCTAGCTTAGGTTCTAATTAAAACTATACGTTATTATAATGATGAAAAAATGAATTGAAACCTTAATTTAATATACAAATATAAATAATCAATAATGAAGTATGTGACTCCCAATATTTTTATTTTACTTTATAAATAAAAAAATATAATCACAAATCTTAACCCAATACAACTTTTGTGGCATACTTGCAATTAATGTTTGATCTAATAGAGATATGTGAAGAGAGGCCTCGACCCATAAAAGTCACCATGGCAAGCGTGCAAGACAAACACCATCTCTTGAGCAAAAATAAACTCTTGAAAGGCCCGCACTTCTTCCTAGATGAAGATTTAACTAGCAAACAACAAGAGGAGAGAAGGGAAGAAGTGGAGAAAATTAGGGCTGCAAGAAATGAAGGGAAAAGGGCATGGTTGTACAATGGTAAAGTAGTTACTGCAGTGTTTGGGACTCAGGGAAAAACAGGGCAGCAAGCTAGCAATAAAGAAAAAACAGAGAATTCGATAATAGGGAGGAAAACAATAAGAGAAACATGGATGAAAAGGGGTGAAAACTCAAATTTGAGTCTTATGTGCCAAACCACGTAGCAGTCAAATCCTACCCAGGTCTACCTAAGTTTAGTTTGTTGGGAGAGGTTACCCTTGGAGGAGGGGACTTGGGTTAGGGCATATTGCAGAAAGTAGAGACATAATTTGTCTCACAGAAACTCATGAACATGACGGTTGCAAAACTCCTGTGTTTGACGATTATTTGAAGTTAGCAGTTTGGAACAAGGTAGCAGAAAATGGAAAAGGGTATGTGGGAATACTAGTTTTAGTGAAAAAGAAGAAGGCCGTCACATTCAGTTAATGAAAGAAGATACAAATAAACAATATTTATGGTTCAAAATATCAAAAAATGAGAATCACATAAGAATTGCAACATGCTATTTTGCCCCTCAAGTCTCTAAAACTTAAAAAAGAAGGGGCTAGACAACAAGGATTCATACGAAGATTTAAAACAAGATATTGCCACGTACTCTCAGCAGGGAGAAGTTCTTTTAGTGGGGCATTTTAATGGTAAAACAACAAATCAACAAGCTAGTAATTCTTTGTTGCAAAGAGGATCATATTCTTATTTGGCTCACTTAAGAGGAGAATCCCCAATGGGTGAGATGTTAAGAAGATGACAAAGTTAGAAATCATTTTGGAGAGGAGTTGCTTATAATGTGTGGTGCTTTCAACTTAATTATTTGTAATGGTCTAGATAGACGGAAAGGTCTCAGAACTTCACTTGCTACACATACAATGGGCGAGTGTCGTTGACTATGTGATTTGTTCACAAAGCTTGATATAAAAGATAGGCGAAGTTAAGATTGGAGAGCATATTTTGGATTTAAAATCAGACCATAACTCAATTTATATAAAGCTATCATGATTAGAAGGAAGAAATCATAGGAGGAAAACCCAACGCTCTTGGAAATCACTATCAAGGGGCAAAATTCTTCTAACACAAGAAAATTGCACTATCTTCAGGCAACGCTAGAGAGATTAATTCAGAAGGAGAAAATTGGTTTCCAAAGCTTTAAGAGTCACGAGTCAACAAATATAATTCAAAGTGCACTTGAGAAGTGTAAAAGAGCAAAAAATAGGAAATCATAATAAAATTGTTTTCCTGTAAATTATTGATTTGACGAGGAATGAAAAATGGCAAGGAGAACCTTGAAAAAGACAGGCAAGAAGAAGGTTATTGTAAAGTTATATAAGCACATACTAAAAAGGAAAAAATATAGGTTCATGCAAACAAGGTGATAAGAGTTAATATATCTAGGCAAGAATAAGCCAAAGCTTTTTTGGCAGGAACTTCAACCAAGGAAATTGAAAATAATATTACAGCGAATCAATGGTTTGAATATGTAAGAAAACTCTACGAGAAAGAACAAGAGGCTAAGCCTCCCCCGAGGATCAACACAACTACAAGGTTCTTCACATTACAAGAGGCGGAGATTGGAATTAAGAAGCTTAAAATAGGAAAGGCAAAGGACTTGGTTGAACTTCAATCAGAGTGTATAAAATAGGGAATGAACACTCTTGCATCACACATCATGGAAATATTCAACAACATCATTCAATAAGAATTCCCAACAGAATGAACAACTAGCCTAGCAATACCCATTTTTAAAAGTGGAGACATTAATAATCCTTCAAATTATAGAACTATTATGATCAATCCTTTGTTTGCAAAGCTTTTCGGCAACATGGCAAAAAATAGAATCAACAAGTGGGTCGAAGTAAAAGAAAAGAGGGCAAAAGGACAAGCGGGTTTTAGGCTGAAGCATTTTACAATGGATCATGGTATCATGTTGAGACACATTATTGAAAAGGTTTGGGGGGGACAAAGAAGAAGTATTCTGTTGCTTTGTTGACTTCAAAAAGGCATTTGACACAGTCCTTAGAGATAAGTTGTGGCGTAGAATTTTCGTTGCATTATAGAGTCGCTGTCCATAGACTTTATGAAGAGGTGAAAGTCAAAATTAGAACTTCAACGTGTATTTCATAAAGCTATAGAAGCGACATTGGAGTCAAGCAAGGTTGCCCTCTATCCCCTACTCTTTTTGGTTTATATATTGATAATCTAGAAGAGTGGCTAAATTTGCAAGGTGGAGATGGTGTTCAGTTGGGGGAGTTTGTGATAAAGCTTCTTTTACATGTTGATGATCTTGTATTGATTTCTAAATCGGCCCATGGATTATAGATGCACCTATATGCCCTTGAGCATTTTTGTAGAGTAGTGGGGATGCAAGTCAATACTAGCAAGACCAAAATAATGATTTTCTATAATAAAAGGAAGCAGAGACAACATATGTTTTTCTTTGAAGGAAACATTCAGTTGCTATGAATTTGAATAACCGTTATATTATTCACCAAGTATCTTGACTGTTAACACTATTTATGTTTGAGCTCATGTACAATACTTTGTCTCTTCTACCCTTGATCATTAATTGCGGAAATATAAACAATCGCATGCACACATTAAAATCATAAACAATCACACATATGAACACAGTATTTTATGGGAAAGCTTAACGCTGAAAACCCCCAACTATCTGTATATTATATGTCATAGAGATCATGTAAAAATCATTGTACAAAGCTCCTCACAAGCTCCCAGTACAATCTCCAATTGCTACACACTACACAAGCTCAGATCTAGAAAAACACATGCTCCAATCTTTTCCACCTGTTAGCCTGCCTCTACTGCGCAATCCCTGATGAATATTGGCCCTAACTGAGTTCGAATCCACCTGGTATGCACTGCGCAATCCTCATTGGCATCTCCATCAATGTGTGGTGCAAACTCATGCACCAGTATAGTCACAACTGATAGTCACACTGCTCTTTCACCTACCTCTCCACTAGTCTCCACTGAAACTGTTCATGCACTGAAGTTAACTGATGTATTCTTTAGTTGATTTATGAGTTAATAATTAGTGAATTAATTAATACCAATTCCACACCACTCTCACTAGTGTATCAATCAGTTAGACTAGATACAACTAGCTCAACTATGTTTAGATTAGTTAAACTGAACACAACTCCATTAACTTCCTCAATCAACTCCACCAAACTCTCTCACATGAGTTCTAACCGAAGTCTCCATGCAATAGCTCCACTTAACCCTCAGGAATAGCGTAATTCCTTCTGTCAGCTCCTGTGCCACATCTGTGCACTTAACTGAAGTGCTCCAAGAGAATAAGATAATGTTTATAGTCCAAATATTATTAAGAGCTAATAATATTTGACATATCTATTTTTAGACCGGCAATCTAAAAATAGATTCCGCCCAATATGTCTAAAAATAGAAGTCCATCTATTTTTTCCGACTTGACCAACCATCCACAAATAGCATCCTGCAACTCATAGAACATGATCCATATGTCTAAAAATAGACATAGTCTAAAAATAGACTTTGCGCCAAAAATAGCCTGCGGGCCCACTTAGTGAAGGTGACTTATTTCCACTAAGCTCATCATCTTGTTGCATTCTCAACACTCCCTCTCAACAAGATATGGATTATCTGCAACCCCTATCCTGCCTTTGTGGTATTCGAATTTGCTCCTAGTGAGCGCCTTCGTCAAGATATCAGCATCCTGATCCTCCGTGGGAATGTATGAAAGTAACATGATTCTCCGCTGCACACAATCTCTGATATGATGGTACCTGATGTCGATGTGTTTGGATCTATCATGAAATACTGGATTAGCCAAGATTTTAATGCAACTCTAGTTATCACAATAAATCACAGTAGGCTCCAAGTGTGACCCGAACAACCCGACCAGAATCTTCCTCATCCATATGGCCTCGCATGCAGCCAAGCTTGCTGCCATATACTCAGCCTCTGCTGAACTGAGTGCCACGGATCTCTACTTCCTGCTGTACCAAGAAACTGATGTCGACTCGATACTGAAGATCCCTCCAGATGTGCTCTTTCTGTCCGTTGGGCTCCCTGCCCAATTTGCATCCGTGAAGCCACAAAGCTTCTCCTCATCCTCCTGTCTGTACCACAAGCCATATCCCGATGTGCCTCTAAGATAACGCAATACATGCTTGCCTGCCTTCCAAAAGAGCTTGGTAGGCTTAACCATAGCTTGCGAAAGCTGGTTAACAGCATAGCATATATCGGGTCGTGTATTGACCAGATACATAAGCGACCCCACCAACTGTCGATAAACAGTGGCATCCACTACCTCCGTCGAAGTAGCATCCTCCTTCCTCCAACCTCCAGGAAGAGGAGTATCAACAGGCTTACAGCCATGCATGTTGAACTTCTCCATTATTTCCCGGGCATACTTACCCTGAGAAACAAATAGTCCATCATTGCGCTTCCAGATTTCCAATCCCAGGAAATAATGAAGGAGGCCCAAGTCCTTCATCTCAAACTCTCTAGCAAGATCCTCCTTGCATGAAAGTATCAACATCTCATCACCTGTCAGAATCAAATCATCTACATAAAGTACAATGATCAGCAACTTACCCTCCACCATAATCTGGTATAGGTTAGGATCCGCCTCACTCTTGGAGAATCCAAGTCTGGTGAAATAACTGTCTATCCGTGTGTACCAAGCACGAGGTGCTTGTTTCAACCCATACAACGCTCTCTTGAGCCTGCACACATGCGACTCGCTGTTGAAGATCTTGAAACCTTCGGGTTGCTCTATGTACACCTCCTCCTCAATCACCCCGTTGAGGAACGCAGTCTTCACATCCATCTGATGAATGTGCCACCCCATCTGCGCTGAGAGAGCAAGAATCATCCGTATGGAAGAATACCTTGCGACAGGTGCAAAGGTCTCCTCATAATCGATCCCCTCTATCTGTGAGAAGCCTCGGGCAACAAATCTTGCCTTGTACTTCTCCACACTCCCGTCAGCTGCCTGCTTCACTTTGTAGATTCATCTCGAACCCACCACCGATTTCCCCTCAGGCCTTGGGACAATCTCCCATGCACTGTTTCTGACAATCGAATCATACTCTTCCACCATGGTATCCACCCATGCGGGCCATGCGGATCCTCCACAACTTCACCTTCCTCGAAAGAGGACGAAGCTCGTCAGCATACACTTGCTCACAAGAGCCATGTATCTAGTATACCTAGCTGTGACCTGCCTCTCGTCTACGCCGTGATGTAGGTGCTCCTACAACCTTCTCTGCATCTTAAGCCAGTCGCTCAGCTTCTGTAGTGCGCTTCCGCCCTCTGATGGTTGGCGCTGCCTGAGTGGTCTCTTCCACTCCATGAACCTCCTCTTGTGGCTGATCCACATCCTGAGGCTCATCTTTAGGAACTAATAGCTCCTCATCTGCATGCAAGTGTGGCTCCCTCTTAAGCGAACACTTCATGGCTTTCTCCTCCTGAAATTTGATATCACGTCGCACAATAGTCTTGTGACTGTCTGGCAAATACACACGATAGTTGTGGGGCGTATCAGTGTACCCCAAAAATATCCCAACCTATGCGGTCAACTCCAGCTTCTTCCTGGCATCCTTCTTCACATGAATGTAAACAGGTGAACCAAAAATCCTCAAATGGGAAATATCAGGCTTCTTACCAGAAAATGCCTCCTCGGGTGTACTCATGCCAAGTATCTTGTGAGGACATCGGTTCTGCACATATACTGCAGTATTGCATGCCTCAACCCACAAGTGTATGGGAAGGCCCTGATCATGCAACATCGCCTGTGCAGCACCCACGATCGTTCTGTTCTTCCGCTCAGCAACCCCGTTCTGCTATGGGTTATGAGGTGCTATGAGCTCTCTTCGACCTCCTCACCGCAAAAGTCCTTGAATACATTCGCCAGATGAATTCACCACCATCGTCGCTCCTAAGAGCCTTCACCTCGCTTCCTCAATTCTTCCTCAACCAAGGCCTTGAACTCGTCGTAATCCCTTGAGTATGTCTCGCTCTTCTTCTGCATGAAGAAGATCCAACACTTACGAGAAAAATCATCAACAAATATCACATAGTACCTGTGCTTTGCTGTCGAAGCTACTGAGAAAGGTCCACACATGTCTATGTGAATTCTCTCAAGGATCGTCGTGGCGCGACTATCCTTCTCGTGAAAGGTGGCTTTCACAAATTTTCCCAAGGTAAATCCCTTGCACTGATCTGACTGCGCAAGAGTACCCTTAAGAAGCCTAGTAGAAATCTGCTGCAGTATCTTCAAAGCTCCATGGTGAAGGTGGCCCAATCTCCGGTGCCACAACTCGCCATCATCCCGGCTCACCAATCCTTCTGCCTTGCCTGCCATTGCTACGCAGCCATCTACCTGCAATTGATAAAGGTTCTTAACTCAAACCCCTATCCTCTGGGTCTCACCAGTTGCCTTACTGCACAGGAAAGCCTTTCCCTCGCTAAAGACAACATCACATCCCTTGTCTTCTAACATCGCCACAGAGATAAGATTCTTATTCAATCCATGAACATGCATCACTTCCTTCAATATGAAGGGTTTACCAGACTCCCTCTCAAATGAAATGGTACCGATACCGGTCGCACTGTATCTACCATCATCGCCCATCTCGATGTGCACTCCAAGATCTTTCTCATCCAGATCAGTAAACAAATTTCGATCTCCTGTCATGTGAAAAGACGCACCACTGTCCAGAAACCACACTGAACCCATCACACTTGAGACCAAGCATGTGATTAGTGAAAAATCCAGCTCAAACTGCAAGGCTAAGGCCTCTCCAGCTGTAGATCCAGCAGCCTGCTTATTTTTCTTCTTCTGTGGACAATTTGTGGCATAATGTCCGTGTTGGTGACAGTGAAAGCACTTCACCTTGGACATGTCCTACTTCTTTCCTTTTGCACCAGATTAAGAAGCTTTCTTGTTCTTCCCCTTCTTTGCTTTGGCAGCCAAAGCACAATTCTCTTCATCAGAGTTCCTTGATGAAGATCCATCCCTGGTACTTCGCTTTATCTCCTCTTGCACAAGATCCGACCAAAGTCGCTCCCATCCTGGAAATTTCTCCCGACCATTGACAGAGTCTTGATAGGAATGCCAACTCTTCGGAAGCCCAAGGAGAGCCAATCTCACCAAGTCCTCGTCATCTACAGTCACCCCCACACTTCCCATCTCATCCTTGCATTGGGTGAACTTTGTGAGGTACTTGGGCATACTGTCGCCTTTCTCCATCTTTATGTTTCTGAGTTTATCCTTGAGCGCCAACTTCCTCTGGTCGCTCTTGCTTTGGAATAAATCTCTCAAGGCTTTCCACATCAAGAATGGAGAAGCCTTACCATGAAGGCTAGACATTATGTGATCCTTCATGCCCTCCAACAAAATCCTTCGACACTTTGCTGTCTTCTTTTTCCATGCGTCAAGTACGGCAGCATCAGTAGAAGTAGGCTTTGGAATTTCTGCATCTATGAACTCCTTCAACCCATTGTCATCTAGCATCGCCTCCATCTTGTCCTTCCATGCAATATAATTTGAGCTGCCCTCAAGGGCATACTCCAATCGCAATCCGTTGAAAGACATCTCAACTTCGACACCAAGAAAACACTGCTGCAAATTCGAATTCCACCAACACAAAACTCAACCGCTTCAATGTCTTGCAATTGCTCCAATGATCAATATCGCTTTGATACCATGTAGAAATTTTAAATAACTGTTATATTATTCACCGAGATTATCTTGATCACACACTATTTGAGCTTCATGCATAATACATAATCTCTTCTACCATTGATCATTAATTGCGGAAATATAAACAATCGCATGCGCACATTAAAACCATAAACAATCACACATATAAACACAGTATTTATGGGAAAGCTTAAAGCTGAAAACCCCAAACTATCTGTATATTATATAATAGAGATCATGTAACAATCATTGTACAAAGCTTCTCACAAGCTCTCAGTACAATCTCCAATTGCTACACACTACACAAGCTCAGATCTAGCAAAACACATGCTCCAATCTTCTCCACCTGTTAGCCTGCCTCTACTGCGCAATCCTTGATGAATATTGGCCCTGACTGAGTTTGAATCCACCTGGTATCCATTGCGCAATCCTCATTGGCATCTCCATCAATGTGTGGTGCAAACTCATGCACCAGTATGGTCACAACTGATAGTCACACTTGCTCTTTCATCTACCTCTCCACTGGTCTCCACTGAAACTGTCCATGCACTGAAGTTAACTGATGTATTCTTTAGTTGATTTATGAGTTAATAATTAGTGAATTAATTAATAATTAATTCACACCACTCTCACTAGTGTATCAATCAGTTAGACTAGATACAACTAGCTCAACTATGTTTAACCGAGTTAAACTGAATACAACTCCACTAACTTCCTCAATCAACTCCACCAAACTCTGTCACATGAGTTCTAACTGAAGTCAACATGCAATAGCTCCACTAAACCCTAGGAATAGCGTAATTCCTTCTGTCAGCTGCATGTGCCACATCCGTGCACTTAACTGAAGTGCTCCAAGAGGATAAGATAATGTTTATAGTCCAAATATTATTAAGAGCTAATAATATTCGACATATCTATTTTTAGACTGGCAATCTAAAAATAGATTCCGCTCAGTATGTCTAAAAATAGAAGTCCATCTATTTTTTCCGACTTGACCAACCATCCACAAATAGCATCCTGCAACTCATAGAACATGATCCATATGTCTAAAAATAGACTTTGCGCCAAAAATAGCCTGTAGGCCCACTTAGTGAAGGCGACTTCTTTCCACTAAGCTCACCATCTTGTTGCATTCTCAACAAAGTAAATGAGTACAAGTACCTCGGTATTGATTTCAACAACAAACTTAATTGGGAGGACTGCAGAAAGAAGAGAATTTTAGGAGGGTGGAAAACATTATATGCTCTTCAAAACAGATGTAGAGAGGCAGAGTTATGGGACTGGAAAACGATTAAAGTGCTTTTTGGACTCCTAGTTTGTCAAGTGATGCTATATGGGTGTGAATTGTGGGCTAGCAACACCCCCCCATCTCAAAATGGAAACAAATAGAGAAAATAAAAAAACGCTTGACCACGAGCAAGTTCAAAATAAAAAGTTCGGTACCTTATGAGAAAATGTTGAGTGAAACAGGAGCAACTCCCATCGAAGCAATTGCTATGGTGCGGCTCATAAGATATGTAAAGAGAATTGAGCAAATGGGAGTAGGTAGATGGCCTAATGTTATATTCAAGGAAGACACGAGTGAAAGAAAGAAAACATAGATGAGACAAAGCCACACATGGATGCAAAAATGGAATATCTGCCTCAATGCATGTCCCACAAATAGCAAGGAACTAAAGAATTTTGTTTTGGAGAAGTTTACGAGTATGGGGAAAAGAGTTGGGTAGAAAGAATAAGTACTACATTGAAGAATTCAACCCTAGGTGTGATCTCCAACAAAAAGAGTACATTGGAGCTAATATTCCATGGAGGGCCAAGGATCTTATTGCTCAATGAAGAACCAACTCGCATCAACTTCGGTGTGAAACAGGACGGTGGAAAAGGCCTAAAGAAGCTTGGGAAGAATGGGTGTGTACATTTTCATTTTAGAATGTGATGCGTTCAAAGACATCAAAGAAAGTTATGAGAATATGTTTGGATGAGTTTCTTGACATTGTCTTTTCAACGAAAAAATTGCTAGAATATTGAACCAACTCATCATCAATTTAAATAAGAAAAAGATTAAATTGCAAAAAAAAGTAACATGATTTCATAAAATATTTTTAATCTAATAAACGTTAAAATATCATTTCTTGATGCAATATTCTTATTCAAACCTTAATGAGCTTTATTGTTAAATTATGGGAGATATCTTAGATTATTCAATAAATGTCAATATAAACGAGAAATTTTTGTTCCACGCGCCGCTTAAGACACTGTTGTCTTGTAATGTTGTCTGGTAATATCGGTCACTTGACCTTCAAAATGACGCCTCTAGTGGTGGGGAGATAAAATAAAAAACCAGGGTGGGGTTCTATATCTGAGACACAGACTGGCAAAATTGTTCACAGTACTCTGTATAGTTTTCGAACGACGGTAATGGATTCTCAAGCGCGCACGACTGATGCACTGCTGGATCCTCCATAACATTAATCAATTTTACAAGACAAGCAGACGGCAAGCAGATCCACTGCCATTTAAAAATAATTGATACCTTATTTCCGGAGATCGGAGCTGGAGGGATTTAATTCTGTTGAAGCTATGAATGATGCGCATTGTGATCTTATAAATATACATTAAGTACGAGAAACGAAGGGCCTGTCAGAGGGAAGAAAGAAAATGGGGGAAACATTGGATGCCATGGATGTGGGATGGGAGGAACTGAGAAGGGAAGCCCGTAAATTAGAAGGTGATTTGGACGTCAGACTCTCTTCTTATGCCAAGCTGGGAGGGAGGCTTGCTCACGGAGGTACCCACAATTTTATCAATGCGTTCTTCTCTTCTTAGTCGCTAATTAGTAAACTGTCGTTAATTTGTTTGATTGTTTTGATAACTGAAACTACCCTTCAGTTGAAGCTTCTTATTAGATGGCCAATATTATGTAGCCACACCCGAAGGCGTTTCTTGATTGATTCTCGTGAATGCCATCCATAGGTTATGTTGTTAATTGCAATTGAGTCCAAGCCTCATCCACCCTCTATCCCTTTGACATAAGAGAATCCAAGCCGCATGGTCATGGTTTCAAAGCCCTCTTCATCGATCATTTCAATATCTGATCCAAAATCATTCTCAAGCATAGGAGCACCCACAATCTTGCATTGCTCAACAGAAGTAGAAATGTAGGCAAGAAAATCGTTACCGGTATCACATGTCTGGTCCTGTGCAGCAATGCGGTCTTCAACAACCTCTAGGCTCGAGCCATCTTCAGGAAGGAAATGTTTCAATTGCTGCGGTTATTCTATGTCAGGGTGTCCGTCATCAATTTTTTTTTTCAAAACTATGGTTTCCATCAAGTTCTTCATCTTTAACAGCATCTTTAACGGGATCTTCCATATATTTGCGTTCTTCAGGGCTCTTAAATAATCCACTACTGGCTTTATTGACCTCAAGGTCTTCTCCATAGTCATGGTTTTGCACTTGGTATAGATCCTCTTCGCATGCGATGTTTTGATCATCCTTTTCTCTCCTAGCTGCCAAAAGAGATTTTTCCACTCTTAGGGCAGTGCAGAAGGCTTTCTTTAAACCTGCTGGGTGTTATTTCCATAAGAGGGAACGAAATATTAAATTAAAAGCAATAACCTAAATGATTAAAACACCACATCATATTGGTTAGAATGGTGGATGAATTTCATACAATGACTTGACAATTCTAAGATGAAAAATTTAGACAGTTTCAACTTCTCCTTTTATAATGTGAGAGACCTTGTCGAACAATGACATATTGTTCTGCTTCCGCTGTGCCAATTTAGGATCCCTTATCAAAATCATTAAAAAATCATTGTATGTGTAACTTATCTCGATCCTTCAATAGTGGAGTTGCTAGGTGAGATTTTCTTCAATGCCTTGAACAATACTGCTTGGTCTCACCCCAAACAACGAGACTTTAATTTATTGGAATGGGAATTTTTTCTGCAGTGGAGTCGCTAGCTGAGTGATGGAATTTTCAACACATGCACAGTTATCAAATGTTGTAGCTGATCTACTTACTTCAGGAACTGGACGTTGTCCCTGACAAAGACGCCAATTTGTTACCTCCCAGATCTGCACTTGAAATAATTAAGTCCTTAACACCAATTAGGGCAGGTCTTGTGAAACTCGAGTTGGTGCCCACTGTAACCACAGCAGCCCCTCCTCTCCCTTCTCAGCTTGTGCCTTTTCAGCACGAGGGGGTATCCCTAAATAATGCTGCTGATCTGCAACAAAGCTACAAATGTCATAAGATAGCACTGGCAAGACGTGAGTTTATAAATGATTTCAAGAAGGATAGATTCATGGAAATAGTGCCTGCCCTGTTGGGTTATGGTGTCCTGATTACACAAAGAGGGCTCAAAGTGAAGGTGGAGAAGATCAACAAGTCAATCAAATATAAGATTTGTTCGTGCTATTTAGATCAACCAAACGATCAATCGAATGCTGAATGAAAATGCTTAAAACAGAAACACATTTCACATCTAACTACAAGTATCTAACTTAACCACGTAGAATGAATAGCCAAATATGTCATGAATCAAAACCTTAGAGGTAGAGTGTGTATGATTATAACAGTCTCTGATTCTTTATCGTCACAATAGATAAGGAGCCAAATATGTCATGAACCGAAACCTCGGAAGCAGAGCATTTATGATTACAACAGGTCCTGTTTCACAATATAATTGCAAAGGAGCTACCCAAGGGTCACATCTCTTACTCCAAGTTGGACTCCCAAAGTTTTTAAAGGATGACAAGAGATCCACATGAAAACAAGAGACAAATTAGCATGCCAAATTACCCATGATCTGTGTCACCGCATTTGGCCAATTTATAGCTTGAAATTCAAAATTCGCCAAATTTCAAGCTGGGGCAAATTAATGTGAATGCAATTCAGCAAACTCAAATTTCTGCGTGAGTTTTGGCTGTTCATGTGGGTTTTGGCTGTCTGCAGCATGTGTGCATGGTTTTCATCTTGCCCATGCCGATGGTTTTCTATTTATATTGTCCATGCCTGTGCTTGTGCCCGCGTGCCACTTTGCTTTCTCACCATGCAGTTGTAAGCCTGTAGGCTGTAATAGTGCCAGTCCCTTGCTCTCCATGGATTTAATAGTAATAAGTATATCAAATTTAATGCCAAATTTATCACACAAATTTTCACTGTCAAATTTTTCTTGAGCTTCAAGACTGTTGAACTAGAATTCGAATTCAAACCAGGTGAGAATGCCCATGGTCACAACCATCGTTGCAAGAGCATGGGAGCAGGAGCACCATTTCCCAAAAGAGCTTGGGAGTGGAGCATTTCGGCAGTGTTGATAATAATAACAATACACATTTATATTAACAAAAGCACACAAATGCTAGATTAGTCGCATAATAAAGGAAACACACATACTTGTGCTACTTGCAGATGAATACTACATTATTATGAAGTTAGAAATGCCATCCATAGTACATTAATGAATAATCATTTCAGCCTCAAGCATCTAGCAATTACAAACAAATATACAAATATTTAAGCTATATAATAAAAAGTAGACCATTAACATATGGAATGAAATAGGTTATCCACCAATTGTCAACATGACCAAATAGTTATGTTTACTAAAAAGACTATCTCTGTGAAAATTTCAAGCCCTACGTGATTTAATGTCCTTATGATCTCAATCAAACAAGTAGATTGCTTAATTTAATAAATGTTGAAATTAAATTTTAGACCATAGCATCAATCACACACATAGGTAATTAATTCTTCATATAAAGGGGTGGCAGGAGGGGGAAGGATTCTTTTAAATCCCAATGGAATACAGGAAGTAAAGTATGCTTGGCCACTTGGTCAAAAAATGAACAATCTTGCAGAAATTTATGGTCTTTATCTTGGTCTTCAACTAGCCAAAGATAGAGATGTCTCTTCGATAGTAATCATGGGGGATTCCCTCATCACTATTTTGTTGATTTGGGGTAGCATCGGATGTGCTCTAATTCTCAAACTTTGTGGAGAGGCTTAGACACATGTATTCTAGATAACCCAGAAATCGTTTGGGGAAATACCACCCGGAGATAGTTTTATTTAATAAATTAATTATTTTTAATGGGACCCTAAGTCTAAACTTAGGAAATTAAAATAATTAATGGGTATTAATCTAAATTGTGGGTGTGACTTCTAGAAGAAGACAAGGATCAAGCCAAAATGATCTTAGCCATTGAATAGCTTCTAATTTGGGCCGTTGAATGTCAACGAGAAGATTATTTAAGGAAGGCTTGAGGGCCATTTGGAAACACACCGAGGGTTGATGAGTCAAATCGAATTGCTAAAGCTAGAGCAACGGAATGATTTTGTAGTGATCACGTAGAGGGGCGGAGACAGTTTTTGGTCGGAGGATCTTCTCCGGAGCCAAGAATACGCAGCAGAGAGGCGGAGAGATACGCAGAGGAGGCAGTGCAGTGCCCAGTGAGGGTGACGCAGGGCCACGAAGGCCACACGCAGAGCAACGTAGTTCATTTCCAGCAGTAGTCTGAGATTTTGCTGGGAGATCCAAGATCTGAGTCAGGAGGGCTAGATTCAAGGCTCTTGAGAGAAAATCGATCCAACAGAGCAGGTGACGCAGTCTCCCAGGCCTTTGACACATGCCCACGTAATTATTGGACAGAAACAGTGCAAAGGGTGCAGGGAGGTTGTTGTTTCAACTATCGAGTCAACCGCGACTTGCATTGTAAAGTGAGGTAATCTCACTAATTTCATCTGCTGAGTGATATTCTCTGTACTGGATTGCCAGAAAAGATCCAGAGATTGTATTAAAAAATAACTGCTGCTTAACTAAAAAACCCTCAGATCTGCTTCACTAGTTTTCCCGCATTGTGTTTTTCTGGGGACGTTTGTCCAAAAACAACGGTGTCCTATGTGATGTTTTTCTTTATTGCTCAGTTTCTTGTTTCGACATATTTAATTAATTAAGTGAAGGCTGCAGTAGTTGTTAATTTTGGGCAACTAGGTCCAAACTCCATGTTGCATTGCTCATATGATGATGATGATATTTTTGTTGGATTCCTCTTTCAAAGAGGTGCAAGATTCATCTAAAGATCATCTTGTTTGGATGAGCAGAACTTATATTTTGATTTTATTTTCCACACCTGTGTAATTTGTCAAGGTCAGCCTGAATTGTAATGTAGGTTCACAAGCCCAACAGATGTGTCACACACCCTCATTGATGGATATAAATTGGAGAGATTTGATGCTCATTTTCTCATCATATCATCACACACATTCCTCATGATCTGATTGGTTCGTACAACCTAGAAGAGGCTTCTCTCTCTCCCACGCGGAAATATGAAAGTCGGAAATCTGGATGATGCCAAAAATCTGGATATCGGAAATGGATGTCGAAAATATGGATGTCGGAAATCTGGATGTTGGAAATCCTTTTGTTGACTTGCGTTGACTGTTTTGGGAGCTGTCTCATGAGGTGTGTGTGACACTAAAGGAAGGTTGATCTTGTATGTGTTTGACTGAACCTCCGGGAGGTTGGAAGAGCTGGTTTGACCAACCAAAGTCTTTTCTGGATAGGGCATCTTGTTGACTGCTGTAACAAACATCTCTCTCTATCTTTGCTGGACAAGAAGAATTGTAAATTCTGATTTATTATATTGGTTTGTCTTATGTCGATCTATTATTATGTTCTATCAGCATTTAATTTCAATGATTATGTGACTGCTAATCTGAATTGGGCCTATAAGAAAGATTGAAGTAAACTGCTTTAAGCATACAACATACCATGGTTATCTAAATTTAACATGGTATCAGAGCTAAGGTGAAGACAAAACCCAAGCTAGTGTGAAAAGAAATCATCGAAGAAGTTGTCCTATCAAGGACCAATGGCCTCCACATACAAGGGTTTCAAGAGTGATGATAAGCTGACTGATAAGTCTGATTATCATGCCTGGAAGATGTCTTTGGATTTGGCATTGGAAGGTCAGGAAGTCATGGACTATGTGCAAGGAAGATAAATGAGCCTCCATCAAATGCATTGGCTACCACAAAGACGAAGTATAGAGAAGGGGAAGTCAAGGCGAAGATGATCATTGGGGATTCTATTCATAAGCACTTGGTTGCTTATATCTCCGAGCTGGGTACATCTAAAGAGATGTACGATAAGTTTGTTAGCATGTTCACGACTAGCAATGTTAATCAAGTTCTTTTCTTCAAGAACAAGTTGAAGAATATCAAGAAGGGCAAAGAAGAATCCATTCAATCCTATTTTATGAGGCTCACTGAAATCAGGAATGATCTCTTAGCTATTGGAGAAGAATTAGCTGATCGAGAGCTCGTTCTCATTGCTCTTGGAGAACTCCCCCGTGATTGATATGTATTCAATACTACTATTCTTAATAATAATGTGATTCCTGATTTTGATGAATTGTTGACGAGACACACTCAAGGGGAGACAAGAATGATGGAGAGAGACCATCTCTCAAATGGGAATGGAGGTGACCCTACTGCCTTTATCGCTCATGCAAAGAAGAGGAAGGCTCCCTTTGATCGAAGTGGAAATGGTCAACCTTTCAAGAGGTCAAGGAATTCCATGTATGATGAATCCAATATTGTTGATAATAAGAAAAATGAATATATTCTTATATCTTCCCTCTCTGCTGCATCTCGTCTCGACACCCTGGATGTCTGGTTGATTGATAGTGGTGCTTCAAGGCACCTCACTGGATATAAAGAAGCCCTTTCTGATTTGATTGATAAGGATACTAATTTGGAGATTATAATTGGAGACAATGCCACCTATCCCGTGAAAGGGACAGTGACTGTGACCCTTCATCTAACTCAAGCTCAAGTCCTTCGCTTGCAAGATGTGTTGTACGTACCTGATTTGAAGAAGAATCTAGTTTCCATTTCGGCAATGGAAGACAAAGGATTCAAGGTGGCATTCATCGATGGAAAGGTACGCATTTGGAAGAAGAACTTCAATGAAGCTCTTACTATTGGTTTTAGAGTTGATATGCTCTATCAAGTTGGTGGAAGTCTGTTAGGGGCCATGACATGTGACACAACTCTTTAAACTGAGCTATGGCACCGAAGGTTTGCACACCTTCATTACAAAGCCTTCCCGAAGCAAGGAAGGTGGTGACAGGGATGCCCGAGTTCAAAGATGATCATGAAGGTGTTTGTCAGGGTTGTGCCGAAGGAAAGAATACAAGGGGACCATTCTCCTCAAGTGTCACGAAGACATCTGATATTTTGCAATTGGCACATTCCGATCTATCTGATATGATGCCCGTAACATCCTTGGGAGGATGCTTGTATTATATCACTTTTATAGAAGACTTCTCTCGCAAGACTTGGATATACTTCTTGAAAAAGAAGGATGAAGCATTCAAGTGGTTCCGTACCTTCAAGGTCTTGGTGGAAAATCAAACAGGGAAGAAGATCAAGATTTTGAGGACTGATAATGGCATCGAGTATGAGTCGAATGAATTCAATGACTTTGCAGGGAAGCTGGCATTAAGAAGGAGACCATTACTGTGTATGCTTCCAAGCAAAATGGTGTTGTTGAAAGAAATAATAGAACCATTGTGGAAGCTAACCATGCCATGCTTTATGACCAAGGTCTTCTGAAGTTTCTATGGGGAGAAACTGCCAACACTACTATGTACGTTCAAAATAGATGCCCACATTCTGCATTGTACTCCAAAACTCCCGAAGAAGTCTTCTCTGGTAAGAAGCCTGATGTCTCCCATTTTAGAGTTTTTGAAAGTCCTGTTTATTTTCGTGTGCCGAAGGAAAAGAGAAGCAAGTTGGATGCTTCTGGGTATAAAGGAATGTTTGTGGGCTATAGTGAAACTTCGAAGGCATATAGTATCTATGTCCCTGGTCAAAGAGTGTTGGAAAGTGTAATTAGGTCGGTCTTCATGTTGATTATGTAAATATGTATTTTTAGTGTACTTGATTCATGGGCTTCATGAGCAAGATTGTATTAAGTATGCTCCAGGACCTTGTGAAAGAAGCTAACAAATCTCGATGCGACGATGGAAGACAACCCTTAAACGCAGTGAAGAAATACCTCTCCAACGCATGGAATTCATCATGATCTAGTCGGCCTCATTCACCATGAAACTAGTCGGTCTAACTCCTAACTATATGGTCGACTTGCTTAAAAGAGATATGCTTTATATATACATGTGATGTGCTGTCATGATTAGATGAACAAGTAATCAGATATCTCATAAATAAAAGTGCGAGCTTTCTTTGTAAGATAGTGCGGACAATACATGAAACTAAGTGTGGTCAATACATGATATAAAGGTGCGGATAATACGTGATATACAACGCAGATAAAACATGATATGAAGTGCGTAACATACAGTGTAGATAATTCAATGAATACAATGTAGATAAGACATGATATGGAGTGCGTAAAATGATGATATTTTTATGGATAGATAGATTACAGTGCGGAACACAATACGGATAAAGGAAGGATGCAAGTGCAGATAAATGACAGTATAGAATGATTAGAATTCTGAAGTGTAAAGTAAGGAAGGTAAATCTGTGATTTACCTTCCCACAATAAAAGTGTTACTTCTGCCTAACATTTGTGTCCTGTGCATTTTTGATAATTGACTTGATGAAAGATTAACTAAGAGAAGACATAAGCAACACAACAAGCTCACAAGTAATTATCAAGAAGAGAATTTTTATTAACCTTAAGCCCTCCAAAATTCTCAACATGGTTTCAGAGCTAAGGTGGCAGTCAAAGAAGGGCATATAAGTGGCACTTAAGGATTAGATCACAGTCAACAACTCATCTAAGAGGCACTCAAGAAAGAGCTCGGTCAAGTTAACACATGATCTAGGTGATCTCAATCTAGTTTGGATCACAGAAGGTTCGGGTACACCATAGTGACTTCTTCTCACTGTCTCAGCATTATATCTCAGACCTCAAGATTAAAGGCACATACAATATTACAGTTCACTGGTTCGGATCTCATCTGAAATTTCGATGACGGAGTATGGATAACAATTCGGTAATATCTCTGTTTTGTATGGGCAAGACAAAAATCGAATCTTTGGCATAGTAAGAGAGTTCAGATTCTGTTAGAAAATGATCACTGACAACAACTCAGATATCTTTCGGATAGAAAAAAGTAATGGGCTCGATCTCTATTACAATCATCAAAGAAGAAGGGACTCGGTGAAGGAACAATGAAGTATACCTCTGTCTCAGTGCAGTAAGGTCTCATTGATAACATTGTAACTACAATTCGTTAAAGGTATTATCTCTATGGTGATGATGTCCGTGTCTCGGCAATCATGATGCAAGTCTAGAAGAGATTCAGATGACAATTACAGAGGCTCGGTGTTACCACTGTGACCAAAGTGACCACACTTTTGATGTTACTTTTCAATGCTATCACATATATGTTTCGGTGTTCTTTCGATGGGAATATTTCGGTGCTACTGCAGCAAAGGTTTCAGTGCAGACACAGAGATGAAGTCTCACCACAGTACCACAGTCTTGGTGAAAACTCAGTAAAGGATTTCGATGTCATCTCAAGGAGAAGGTCTCAGTACTATCTCAGAAACAAGTGCAATATAAACTCTATATTAATCTCAGCAAGCAGTTCAGTAATGTTTTTCGGTGTATGTGAGTAAGATAAGTTCGATCAACTTCAAAGAAGGAGTTTCGATGTAAATCACAGTCATAGTCATGACTTCTGATTTCAAAAGAGGGATTCTCAATGATATGTATATACAGTGAAGCATTACATTAAAGGATCTTGGAATCGCTGATCTACCAAAGATCTAAGGTATCTACAACTGATATAAGTATTCAGTTTGGAGGGAACTTGAAGTCTCAAGCCTTGAAGCCTTGAATTAACAGTCCAATCACAAGGTACTAGTTCAAGGAAAATCAGGTAAACCTATGAATAAGGAATTGATTTTTGTTGGTTATATGATAGGAAGCAATGTAGCATCCTGATCAAAGCATGGTAGGAGCTCCTGGTGAATCAGCTTCGGGAAAACCTTTTTGACAAACTTTACTAATAGAAAGTAGTCATTAAGAGCAAGGGTCATCATGGAAACATACTTCTGGGATGTGATGACATATTGATGAAACAAGCCAAGGGAATGAAGCTCTTCATTCTTGAAAAAATGCTACAGGATGACTCAAGGGAAAAAGGTATGAGGTATGTATATATTTATATGCTGACATTGGATGCTGCAATGTCATGTTATATGGTTGCAGGTAATGGAATTCTGTACTTAGAAGTATGATCTATGGAGAAGTATCTCTCAATGCACAAGACAAATGAAATCAACATAATATGTCGTCATGAAATATGAGGTGGCTGTATATGAACAAGGAACTGGAAAATGTGTAAGTTCCTGGGAATGGAGAATGCACAGAAAGGAAGAGATCATGAAATGCAACCATGTCAAGAGGCAGTTATCATCCGGAGACCAAGAAGATGTGACTAAAAGATCTCCTGGGAAGATATGTAGACTCTGACGGAAGTCTGATAAAGATGAAGACCCTTGGCAAAAACATATCATTAGGAGATGTGTCAATCTGTATGAAGGATTCCGATGCCTACAGGAAGATGTCATGGTGAAAGATCATCACTAAGGTAACTTTCGTTAATATGAATATGTTTATCTGGATGAATTTGTGCAGGGCTGCTAATCATGAGAAAGGATGTATGATCCTTGGAAATGATTCAAAGGAAAGCAGCATGGCATAACAATGGACCAGATAAAGGAAGTCTGATGAATCACTCTCTGATAGCTGACATGACTTAAGATGGAAGTGATGGATGATCTGTGCCCTATGAAGCTAAAAGTTGGAGTTTTCTCAATATCAAAATCCATGACATCGAGGACAGGAATTCTTCATGAGCAGCTGGGTGTCTCACCATTGCTGCTAGAGGTTCCTGGTTAAGAGGGAGCCTGAAGATAAGTTTCTTACTTGGAAGAAACTTGGTAATTCCTAAGAATGAGCTTAGGTACATTCCTCGTATAGGAATGAGTACATTCCCTTGTGGAATAGGTCCTCCCTGGTTGAGAGGGAGAGATAGACACATCATTCTGGTCTTGGGAAGACAAAATGGAGGATTGGGTAATCATCTGGCATTCGATACTCTTTGAGAATGTGTTAGGGCATTCAAGATAAGAGTAGTCAGGGACCGATATTCTTTGAGGGCTAGCTACCCAAGAGAAGAATAGTCCAAGAAGGTCATACTTTGGGAACACGCGGGTGGAGTATGTACCTTGGAGAGACAATGATGAAGGTGTCTATAAGTCATGTGTCTCGCCAACATTGTAGCCCATTGTCTCGTTGAGAGATGGGGCTGTTTGTCAAGGCCTTGCACTAGGACAATGCTGGTTGATATGATGCTATACGGATGTGATTACCAATCCGATTCTTCTTATGAGATTCTTCAGTTTGAAAGTGACCATGTACCTGTATGAATACCTCCCTAGTTAAGAGGGAGTGTTGAAAAGTGTAACTAGGTCGGTCTTCATGTTGACTATGTAAATATGTATTTTTAGTGTACTTGCTTCATGGGCTTCATGAGCGAGATTGTATTAAGTATTCTCCAGGACCTTGTGAAAGAAGCTAACAAATCTCAATGCAACGATGGAAGACAACCCTTAAATGTAGTGAAGAAATACCTCTCCAACGCATGCAATTCATCATGATCTAGTTGGCCTCATTCACCATGAAACTAGTCGGTCTAACTCATAACTCTATGGTCGGCTTGCTTAAAAGAGATATGCTATATATATACATGTGATGTGCTGTCATGATTAGATGAACAAGTAATCAGATATCTAAGAGATAAAAGTGCGGGCTTTCTTTGTAAGAGAGTGCGGACAATACATGAAACTAAGTGTGGTCAATACATGATATAAAGGTGCGGATAATATGTGATATACAACGCAGATAAAACATGATATGAGTGCCTAACATACAGTGCAGATAATTCAATGAATACAATGCGGATAAGACATCATATGGAGTGTGTAAAACGATGATCTTTTTATGGATAGATAGATTACAGTGCGGAACACAATACGGATAAAGGAAGGATGCAAGTGCAGATAAATGACAGTATAGAATGATTAGAATTCTGAAGTGTAAAGTAAGGAAGGTAAATATGTGATTTACCTTCCCACAATAAAAGTGTTACTTCTACCTAACATTTGTGTCTTGTGCATTTTTTATAATTGACTTGATGAAAGATTAACTAAGAGAAGACATAAGCAACACAACAAGCTCACAAGTAATTATCAAGAAGAGAATTTGTATTAACCTTAAGCCCTCCAAAATTCCCAACAAAGAGAAGTGGAGATATGCCATGATGTCACCTTCAATGAAGATGTTGCCCTCAGGAAAGTCAGGGATCTTCCTAGCTCAAAGGAAGACAAAGAAGAAGAAGAAGAAGCAGGGAAGCTAGAAGAATCGAAGGATGAACCGATACCTGATGTTGAAGGTCCGATGGATCCTATTGATCCACCTCCTTCAAATAAAAGGAGACCCTCATGGCTTAGAGACACTCTCCAAGATGTCGAGAGACATTGCTCCGAGAGGAACATTCCGTGAAAGCAAGACGCCGAATAGGTACCAAGGGTACCTAGAAACCATGAGCACTATTGTACAATCTGAGCCTGGAATATTTGAAGAAGCTGTAAAGCATCAAGTTTGGAAGGATGCTATGCACGAAGAATATGAGTCTATTATGAAGAATGATGTCTGGGATGTGGTCCCAAGACCAAAGGACAAATCTGTTGTCACCTCGAAATGGGTTCGATGGAAGTGTTGAAAAGTACAAGGCAAGATTTGTTGCATGAGGCTTCTCTCAAAAGGAAGGTATAGATTATGACGATATATTTGCATCTGTTTCCCGCTACACCACCATACGATCGATCATTGCCCTTGCTGCAATGCAAGGATGGAGTATCCATCAGATGGATGTGAAGACTGCTTTCTTACATGGTTCAATCAAGGAAGAGGTTTGTGTGGAGTAACCTCTTGGGTTCGAAGTCCAAGATAGAGACACATATGTATGTAGGTTGAAGAAAGCCCTCTATGGGTTGAAGGAAGCCCACAGGGCTTGGTATGAGAGGATTGATAGCTACTTGATGAAGTTGGGCTTCACTTGAAGTGATGTTGATCCAAACCTTTATTTTAAGGTCGATAAAGATAGGCCTCTCATTCTTGTTCTCTATGTGGACAATCTCTTCCCGACAGGTGTTGGCCCTCTTATTCATCAATGTAAGAGGGAGCTAGCTTCTGAGTTCGAGATGAAGGACCTAGGACTGATGCACTATTTCCTAGGCTTGGAGGTCTGACAAAAGCTTGGTGAGATTTTCCTTTCCCAAGGAAAATATGTTGTGAAGTTGCTCGAGAGATTTGGGATGGTGGACTGTAAGTCTGTGTTGACACCAATGGAACTCAACTTTAAGAAGTTGTGTGGAAGCGCTGATGGGCCTGAGTTGGGAAATCCCACCAAGTATTGACAAATCGTAGAGGCCTTGATGTTCTTAGTGAACTCAAGTTCGGACGTATGTTTTGCAGTGAACACTTTGAGTCAACATATGGTTGAGCCTCATCACATTCACTGGATTAGTGCCAAGAATCTCTTGAGATATCTTCGGGGCACAATCAACCATGGGTTGAGATACACTGCCGGGAGCATGAGGCTCCTTGGATATACTGATGCCGATTGGGCAGGCAGTGTGGTGGATCGTAAGAGCACATATGGATGTTGCTTCACCCTGGGTTCCGCTTCGATCTCTTGGATGAGAAAGAAGCGGAAATTGATTGCTTTGAGCACCGCTGAGGCTGAATACATTGCAACGAGTATGGCCTGTTGTGAAGCTGTTTGGTTGAGAAAGCTCTTCAGTGAGCTATTTGGGCATGTGCTAGATACCACTGTTATCCTTTGTGATAACCAGAGTGGGATTCGTCTTTCTGAGAATCTCGTGTTCCACGACTGATCCAAGCATATTGATATTAGGTACCACTTTGTTTGGGACATGGTACAGCGAGGCACCTTAAGGCTCGATCACATTGGGACTGATGAGCAGGTCATAGATATTCTCACGAAGCCCTTGGGGAAGGTCAAATTCTTAACCTTCTATGAGAAGCTTGGAATCGTGGACAGACTCTATTGTTAGGGTCTCGCTTGAGTTGGACTATGAACTCTGGGAGCTCCAGGGGGCTTGGGGATAACTTCTTGGAGCTATAAGCAACCACAAGGCTAGGTTCGCCGAGCCTTTTTGGTGTGCTACTTCCCCACTGTTATGATATTGAGCTAGTTCACCCTCTCTTGATATACGCCCCGCATGCATCCTACCCATGGAGTTTTGGACTCATGGGAAGTACCTCTCATTTGGCCAATGATTGGGAAATGTGGATAGAGACCAATGGCATGACCGATGGACGCATCAGGGATTGCCGTACTCTCTATGTCTAGAATGGAATGTGTCCACCCACTTGATCTGGGATCAAGTCTAGATGAGGTTCTTACCTCTAAACTGACTTCGGGTCTGTATGTGACTCTCTTGAGTCCCATTGAGGTTTTAACCTCTAAGATGACTTCAGGTCAACGGAGTGTGTTGTCTTTGTGACTCACTTGTTGTGCGAAGAAGAACCATCAAAGCATGTTACAGTAGGATGACACAAGAGTGTAGGATGATACATGATAGTACACTATGGTACTATATGACAGGATGACATAGGTGGACAGATGGAGTTCTCCCTAGTTGAGAGGGAGTGTTAATTTTGGGCAACTAGGTCCAAATTCCATGTTGCATTGCTCATATGATGATGATGATATTTTTGTTGGATTCCTCTTTCGGAGAGGTGCAAGATTGATCTAAAGATCATCTTGTTTGGATGAGCAAAACTTATATTTTGATTTTATTTTCCACACGTGCAATTTGTTAAGGTCGACTTGAATTGTAATGTAGGCTCACAAGCCCAACAGATGTGTCACACACCCTCATTGATGGATATAAATTGGAGAGACTTAATGCTCATTTTTTCATCTTATCATCACACACATTCCTCATGATCTGATTGGTTCGTACAACCTAGAAGAGGCTTCTCTCTCCCACACGGAAATATGGATGTTGGAAACCTGGATGCCGGAAACATGGATGATGCCGGATATGGATGCCAGAAATCTGGATGTCGGAAATGGATGCCGGAAATATGTATGCCAAAAATCTGGATGCTGGAAATCCTTTTGTTGACTTGCATTGACTGTTTTGGGAGCTGTCTCATGAGGTGTGTGTGACACTGAAGGAAGGATGATCTTGTATGTGTTTGACTGAACCTCCAGGAGGTTGGAAGAGCTAGTTTGACCAGCTAAAGTCTTTGTTGGATAGGGCATCCTGTTGACTGCTGTAACAAACATCTCTCTATCTTTGCTGGACAAGAAGAATTGTAATTCTGATTTATTATATTGGCTTGTCTTCTGTCGATCTATTATTATGCTCTATTAGCATTTACTTTCAATGATTATGTGATTGCTAATATGAATTGTGTCACACCTCCAAATTTTTTTTCTTTTCTTTTTTCGACAACGTATTCTTTCTCTACTAGCAATTTTTCCACTTCTAGTTTAAATACCACCTATACCTATGGCGAATTTCAGTACCGAAGTTCACACCCTTCAATTATTAAATTCCACTAAAGTGCAATGTAATACACCTGAATAAAGTGCCACCTTATTAATCCAAAATATATATATATATGTTTATATATATATAGATATTCCATGCCCTAACCATATAAATCTAAAGTACAGCTCTCCTTCGATCTAACATAGATATATATGTTATTCATATATATACATATATATGTATAAATAAATAGGTGTTTGTTATCCTACTGATAAATCTCAAAGATAACTTTATTAAATCCAACATACACATATATGTTTATTCATATATATATAATTATATATACATATATATATATAAATAGGTATTTAATATTCGACCCATCAAAATCTAAAGGGTAACTTTATTCCCAATCATAAAAGATTATATGTCCTACCTATATACATATATATAGATATGTGGTTATTCTCCCAAACATTAGAATCATTACATTCTATACGCTTTTTAAACCGTCACGCCGTGTAGGATTCAAAGCATTCATTTTTTTTCTTTTAAAGTCCCATAATCATAACATGATTTTATTCCCTTATGACTCATATATTAGGGTTTAGTATATTATGGTTTTCGCCCCATCCACGTGGAGATCGAATAGGTAATGAGAACTTGATCGGACGTATGAAATTATTAGATGGAACTTACACGATACGCTACGGTGGCGTGTATCTGCGTTCCGGTTTTTTTTTTTAACGTTGGCATACTACCATTGCTAATCTACTTCCGCCACGAACAGTGCAGGTACAGTGATGTGAACTTGGAGTGTTCAGGGGGTGCACCGGATGAACGCACAGCCTTCAGTAGAGGTCACTTCCCGCCGACTCGATGCACGAATTTAGCGTTGCAGGTAATCAATGGTTATGAGAGCTTACGGATCTTACCTACTCAACCTGACTTCTAAAACCCTGCTACGAATTCCGTGCTACCAGAGGTCGACGCGGAGTAGGGTTGAAGCTGTGATCTGTACGCCAACCCTGCAATGCGCTTTTGTGAGGGATACGGTAGATTTAGGGTTAGGGTTTTTGGTTCACATTTTAAACCCCCCTCCCTTTTTGTTCATTATTATTTTCTTTCAGGTGTTCCGTTCCCATTTCTCTCTGTGGAATGGCAACCCCAGGATTTAATAGTCAAGTGCATGCGTTTTCTCATTTGTGCAGGCGAACCTCTGGTTCAGTGCGTATCAGGTCTTCTTCTGGTGCAATGAACCTGCTTTCCTCGGCTTACGATGGTAACCAACTCCTTTAAATTCATGTCGCTGTGTATTACAATTTTCTTGTTTTTCCAGCGTTTATGTTTATGATACGCGCAATGGGTATATTTTAACTTGCCTCACTGTTTGACATGCAGGTTACGGCTCAGCGCATACACCCGGTTAATGACCCAGCAAGCCTATTCGAATTGGCTGGCATGGAGTTTTATTTTCGTCCTTATTGTTAATTCCTTTTTAAATACATCTGTTATCCTCTTTTTTTTTTTCCTGACCTTCATGTCTACACAGGAGTGGGACGAGAGGTCGCCCATATCACCTCCACAGAGATGAGCCGACCGGTTCTCGGTCGTGGAACTAAATGATTATCGTTTTCCTTCGTTTGGCATTGGCCAATCCTCTGGCGTTTACCCAGTGATGATCATTCACATGCTATCACTGCAGGAATATAACGATTTCATTTATTTGGATCTAATCGACCTTAAGAGGTCATACAGTAAGAACCGTGTTACTATTACAGCGACTCGCTGAGTTGGATCTAGGACCCGGCTTAAATAATGCTGTCATTTTATTTTGCTTCTGTGTTTGCCGACCCTTCGGCAGTTTCCCATTAAAATCCTTCATCTACCGTCACTGTAATGAATAACGATTTAATTGTGTTTTGCTCTATTCGGCCTTACAGGGCCCCGTCACAAAAATCGTTTTATTTTTTTTCAGGCAGAGTTAAACTTACCACGCTCTCGCCGACTGTGAGGCCCCGCCTCCGCGTAGATGGTTCTTACAGGTATAAAATCGTATTCCTTACATTACCTAAGCGCCGAAGGTTCGCCATATTTTTATTTTCCTTTTGATTTAGGTATATGTATATATCGGTCATATTATACCAGCTCTCGGTACATTTTCGATTGGCATATATGAATACATGCTCTCGGCAGTTATGTAGTTAGGTTTTTTGATAATCTACTGTAGATTGACTAAAC
This sequence comes from Pinus albicaulis, assembly GCA_034641835.2. Taxonomy (NCBI): domain Eukaryota; kingdom Viridiplantae; phylum Streptophyta; class Pinopsida; order Pinales; family Pinaceae; genus Pinus; species Pinus albicaulis. Next base: position 1,521,271,293 of record CM076575.1, on the reverse strand, counting down.
GCTGGAATTCCATGGCCGTAGCTATATGCAATTCATTTCAACATAACCGATTCGTATCAATAATTCCTTTTTGCCATGTATAGTTCATATATATACAACTCGTATTCATGGTTTATTCTGTTCACATATATGGTTTATATATGTAATCGTATTCGTATCTACCTTGGGCATATATGTCTCATTGTTTCATATGTTTCATATGTTTCATATGTATGTTTCCTTTTTAACACGTAACGTGTAAATATAGAATTTAGATTTATATCGCCCTTGTGATCTATAAAATTTAGGTATACACATATGTGGCTCATCTGTAGTCGAGGATTAACAAGGACTTAATTGTATAGTATTCGACACTTGTTAACATATGTATACTTTTGGTGTTTTTTTTTTGTTTTTTGTTTGTTTAGCATATATATATAAGTAGTCGATAGCTCAAGTGATGGTATACCTTAAGCATCTATTAACTCCATTGCCCTAATGTTTATTTTAAGGGTTAAAGATGAAGGTAAAATACAAAATACGCTATAATTTCTGTGAGTGCTATCACCCTTTTATAGTGTAAACTTACTTTGTGGTTTAATAAGAATTCAAGTATATGTTCTAGAGCACTTACTCTTAAACTCTGTTTTTCTTTGGAGGCCTACCTATATGTTTTTAATAGTACTTGACTAGAGGGCCTTAATTATAAGTCAAGTATTTTTCTATGACACTGGTTTTCAATGAGTAAGAATAGATTTAGAGATGCACTCTATACACTTATAAATGTTATAATGCTCATATAGAGTAGAATTTTCTCTGTTTCTAGCACATTTTTTTTTTTCTCATATTCTAATATCTTGCTTACTTTCTTCCTGCTATGTACCATATAGACTTAAGTTCTGCTGTCATATTTTCCTATCATACATAAGAGCATCCCATTTGCATCTACAGGAACCAATTAATATTTAATTATCTATGGAAACTAAGTAACTTCAGATTTAAACCAACCTTGGTTTAGAGTTTCTATTCCATGGATTTCTGGTATACAACTAAACAGTATCTGGAAGGTGAATGCCTGATGATGGACTCTGTTAAATGTAGTACCAAAATCAAACATACAGATTCTCCTAAATTTTTATATGTAGCTAATTCATACCATAATACATCTGAATGAACAGAAAATTACAGGAACATACCACTATTGCAATTGACCAACCTCCCAACCTTAGAGTCCTCTTTATCTCCCAGGACTCACCCCCGAGCAGAGATCACCTCCTAGAACAGATCAACCTCTGATCTGCCTAGGAGCAGCTTATTTAAGCTCATAATTCCCCAAAGCATGTTTCTAATTCTGCGTCCAGAATAGCAGGATGCTTTCTTTCCTGTTTAGCCTAGGCTTCCCATTGTGGGATTCTTTAAAGCTGCTTTAAGCTTTTCCTCAGCTTTTCCAGCTTTTTCTCACCTCTTCCCAACTACTCCTCTTCATTGGGGGAAATTTAGATTCCTCCTCAAATCTAAATTAATTTCTTTCAAGGATTTTTGAAAGATTTTTGGGGATTTGTTGCCTTATCCATCCTCATGGATTTGGCAAGTGATCTCAGATTCTCATCTTGGTCAAAATGCATAATCATTTTATTTATTTCCTCAAATAAGATATGAAATTACATTCACACCATACTTATCCCTTGGGGTCCACCCCCTTAGGATTTAAGTGCAAATGTCTAACTTTAAAAATTCAACACACAAATTGGGGGTGTTACATATTCCCCCTCTGAAAATAAACACCGTCCTCGGTGTTGTTATTCAACTACTAGAGTTTATTTAAACAAAAATGGATATTTCTCCATCATTTCAGCTTCCCTTTCCCAGGTGGCTTCTTCAGCAGTAAAGTGCTTCCACTGCACTTTTACTCTGGCCATTGTTCTGTTTCTCAATTCAATTTCTTCCCGCTCCAATATTTGAAGCGGTTCTGGCAGAAACTCCCCTTCTGGTTCCACCTGTACAACATTCCAATCAACTATGTGAGAAGCATCATGCACATCTCTTTTTAATAATGAAATATGAAACACATCATGCACTTTAACATGGGGTGGTAAGGCCAGCTTGTAAGCCACTGGTCCCACCCTTTCTAAAATTTCAAAAGGCCCACAATATCTAGGAGCCAGTTTTGCACAACTTCCTGCATAAAGTGTGCTCTTTTTGGGTTTGATGCGCAAATAGACATGATCCCCCACTTTGAATTCTCAGTGCACTCTTTTCTTATCAGCATAGCTTTTCTGGCGATCTTGTGCTGTCTTGATATTTCTTTGTATCTGTTTGACAATTCTTTCCATCTCTTGTAGTGCATCTGGTCCCAACACCAGTTTATCTTCTGGTTGACTCCAGCTCAAGGGAGTACGGCACTTTCTCCCATAGAGTGCTTCAAACGGACTCATCTTAATAGAGGATTGGTAACTATTATTATAAGCAAACTCAGCTAGATGCAGATACTCTTCCCATTGTGATGACCTATCCATCACATACATTCTCAGCATATCCTCTAAAATTTGATTTGTCCTTTCTGTTTGCCCATCAGTTTGAGGGTGATAGGCAGTACTAAAATTCAGCTTAGTACCCATTCCTGCAAACAGTCCTTTCCAAAACGCTGCTGTGAACTTAGCATCCCGATCTGAGACAATCACTTTGGGAACTCCATGAAGCCTTACTATCTCCTTTAGAAAAACATTTGCTACTTGAGATGTTCCAAAGGTAGATTTCACTGGTATAAAGTGGGCAGCCTTTGTTAGAGTGTCTACCACTACCATTACAGAATCGTGCTGATATTTGTTTTTGGTTAATCCAGTTATAAAATCCATGGAAACTGTATCCCATTTCCATTCTGCAATTGGTAAAGGGTTTAAAAGCCCTGCTGGGTGTTGATGCTCAACCTTGACTAACTGACATTCCATACATCTACTTAAATACTCTGCCACATCTCTTTTCATTCCTGGCCAGAACAACTTCTTCTTCAAGGCTGTTAACATCTTTTGGTATCCCGGATGTCCTGCATAGGTCTGTTTGTGATATTCATCTAAAATTTCTCTTTTCAATGACTCTATATCTGGAATATACAACCTATTTTTGAAATAGAGTAGCCCTCTTTGGTTTTTTGTGAAATCAGTTTTATCCTTTTTCTGTAGTTTCACCAAGAGTGCTTCATAGTTGGGATCTTGATTTGCTGCTTTTCCTACCAATTCCTCTATCTCCATCTGAGCACTACTCCCCATGCTGGTTAAATGTTGACAAGCATTTCTACTTAAGGCATCAGCAACTTTATTTTCTTTTCCCTTGATATGCTTTATATCCATATCAAATTCACTTAGAAAGGACAGCCATCTGGCTTGTCTTGCATTCAGGTCAGTTTGGGAGAAAAAATATTTGAGGCTGATATGATCAGTCATCAAGGTGAACTTCTTCCCCAAGAGATAATGCCTCCACATTTTTAAAGCATGGATAACAGCTGCAAATTCCAAGTCATATGCACTATAATTCTGTTCATGTATTTTCAGTTTCCTAGATTCATAGGCAATGACTGAATTTTCCTGCAACAGGACTCCTCCCAGCCCTTCTCTGCAAGCATCTGTACATACAACAAACTCTTTATCAGGATCAACAATTTTTAATATAGGGGCTGAAATAAGTTTTTGTTTCAACTGTTCGAAACTGTTTTGACATTTTTCAGTCCACACAAACTTGACACCCTTTCTTTGCAATGAAGTGATGGGATGTGCTATGGCAGAAAATCTTTCCACAAATCTACGATAGTAGCCTGCTATCCCCATGAATGACCTTACTGCTGAAACATCAGTTGGGACTGGCCATTCCTTAATTGCTTTTATTTTTTCAGGGTCAACTGCAAGCCCGTTTTCAGAAATAATATGACCCAAATATTGAATTTTATCTTTATAAAATTCACATTTACTGATCTTGGCATATAGCTGATTTTCTTTCAAAGTCTGCAACACTATTCTCAGATGTTCCTTATGTTCATCTTCATTTTTAGAATAGACTAAGATATCATCTATGAACACAAGAACAAATTTGTCCAAATACTTATTCAACACACTGTTCATCAGACACATAAATGTGGCAGGGGTATTCGTCAAACCAAAAGGTAGGACTACAAATTCGTAATGCCCATACCTGGTTCGAAATGCTGTTTTGCTGATGTCTTCTTCTTTAATTCTGAGCTGGTGATAACCCGTCCGTAAGTCAATCTTGGAAAAGACTGAAGCTCCTCTCACTTGATCAAAAAGATCATCAATTCTAGGAAGTGGATATCTATTCTTAATGGTCAATTTGTTCAGTTGACGATAATCAATGCACATCCTAAAAGTTCCATCCTTCTTTTTCACAAATAAAACCGGGGCTCCCCAAGGAGACACACTTGGTCTAATATACCCTTTATCTAACAGTTCCTGTAATTGCATTTTCAGTTCCATTAGTTCAGGAGGGCTCATTCGATACGGTGCTCGGGAAACAGGTGTTGCTCTTGGTACCAGATCGATTGAAAAATCAATCTCTCTTTTGGGGGGAAGATGAGGGATTTCCTTGGGAAAAACTTCCTTAAATTCTCTAATAACTGGTATAGCATCCAGCAACTCTTCCTCAGTTTGCTGTTCTATTTCTTCTACATGCATTGCATATACTTGGTATCCTTTTCTAGCTGTTCTTTTTAATTGTAAAGCTGATATTTGTCTTATTGAAATGGATTTTGGTTTCCCTTTTAGTGTAAAAGGTTTCCCTTCCTCATCCACACAATGCAGGGTTTTATCCCAGCAGTTCATCAGAGCTTTCTTCTTTTCCATCCAATCCATTCCTATCAGCAAATCATAGGATCCTAATGGCAATATATTCAAATTTACTTCTGTTGTAAAGCCATTTAATTGTATTGCTGTTTTGGGCAATTTATGTGTGACTTTTCTCTTAGTTCCAGTGGCCAGCTGTACCAACCATGACTGCTCAAATTTTTCAGGCTTAATTTTACATTTTTCTACAATTCTAGGACTAATGTAACTCAAAGAAGCACCTGGATCAATCAAAACAGTAATAGGTAGGTCAGAAATCTTACCCTCCATTTCCACCATGGTTGCTTGATGTTCTGCTTGCCGATTTTCCAAGGCTGCACTGATAGTTGGTATGCTTCTAGCTATGTCATTGACTGTTGTTGCCTCTCGCTCTCTGCTGATCATGTGTATATTTTGATGGGGGCAGTCCCTCATCATATGGGGTTCTCCACAACCCCAACATTTCAAAGGTTCCTTCATTCTGACTGTCCCTTCTTTTTTATTGTTCCCTTCTACTGGTTTTGAAGCCACTTGGGACTGAGCAGTTTGACTTTCTTTTGGTTTATTAAATTTTTTCCGCTGATGATCTCTACCAAAATTTCTTAGATATGCTGGTTTTGGTCTTTTACCTTTGAACTCACCCTTGTTCAGCCAGCTCTTTCCTTGTTCAACTTTACCTTTAAACTGCTGATAGCATAATCTTGCTTTCCTAACAGCCTCATCCATTGTCTTTGGATTATCAAACTCAATTTTCTCCTTGTACACAGTAGGCAAACAATTTAAAAATCTTTGCACTTTTGCCTTTTCTTCCCTAAGGTAAGGGACATATCTCAGTAAATTTGTAAACTTAGTGACAAACTCATCGATGGTGAGCTGTCCTAGTCTAAGTTCATGGAATTCTTTTGCTTTATCATCGTAATATCGTTCGTTCAAATAACGATTCTTGAACTTATTCTGAAAGTCTTCCCAAGTAACTGTCTTTTCATCAATGGCATGCACCATTTTTGTCTCTTCCCACCACAGTGTAGCCTTTCCTTGTAGCTGATACACAGCTAATATGGCCTTCAGATTACTCTCATATTCATATACTTGGAAATACTTGATCATGTTCAGCAACCAAGCTTCAGCATCTTCCTCCTTCTCCCCATCATAGGAGGGAGGTTTGATCTTTCTAAATTCTCCCTGCAATTCTCTTTTCTGCTTATGTTGATTTCTAGCTGCATCTTCATCCTCAGATTCATCCATCTTTCTTTTTCCAGAACCTTCGCCTTCCTGGCTGTTCCGGGAAGTTAGCTCTCTGATGAGCTTTTCCTGCTCCTTACTGGCTGATGACAACATGTCATTTTGGCTTCTTAATTCAGCCAGCTCTCGTTGCAGCCTGTGCAACATAGCTAGTACTGGGGCATTGGAATCTGGAGTAGCAAACTCATCACGCAGATCCACATAAATCCCTTCACCTTCAGCCATTTCAACTGTACACACTCACAACAAAAATTAGCAAAATTTTAAAATAAAATTTTCAACAAAACAACCACATATGTTATAACAGTGAGCACAAAATGACAGCCCCATTTGTTGTAACTGATGCTCCGATACCATTTGTAACACCTCCCAAATATATATATATTTTTTTATTTTTTTTTTCGAGACCACGTGTTTCGGTTCCACTAGCAAATTTTCCATTTCTAGTTTAAATGCAATCTATACCTATGGGCGAATTTAAGTACCGAAGTTCACACCCTTCACTCATTTAAATCAACTAAAGTGAAATGTAATAAACCCAAATAAAGTGTCACTTTATTAATCCAATATACAATATATATAGATATTCCATGCCCTAACCATATAAATCTAAAGTGCAACTCTCTTAAAATCTAACATAGATATATATGTTATTTATATATATACATATATATATGTAAATAAATAGATGGTTGTTATCTTACATATAAAATCTCAAAGATAACTTTATTAAATCCAACATACACATATATGTTTATTTATGTATATATATTTATATATATATATATATAAATAAATAGGTATTTAATGTTCGACCCATCACAATCTAAAGGGTAACTTTATTCCCACTCATAAAGGTTTATATGTCCTACCTATATGCGTATATATAGATATGTGGTTATTCTCCCAACATTAGAATCATTACATTCTATACGCTTTTTAAACCGCCACGCCGTGTAGGATTCAAAGCATTCATTTTTTTTAAAGTCCCATAACCATAGCACGATTTCATTCCCTTATGAATCATATATTAGGGTTTAGTATATTATGGTTTTCGCCCCATCCATGTGGAGATCGAATAGGTAATGAGAACTTGATCAGGCGTATGAAATTATTAGATGTAACTTACACGATACGCTACGGTGGCGTGTATCTGCGTTCCGGTTTTTTTTTTTTTTTACGTTGGCATACTACCATTGCTAATCTACTTCCGCCACGAACAGTGCAGCTACAGTGATGTGAACTTGGAGTGTTCAGGGGGTGCACCGGATGAACGCACAGCCTTCAGTAGAGGTCACTTCCCGCCGACTCGGTGCACGAATTTAGCGTTGCAGGTAATCCATGGTTATGAAAGCTTACGGATCTTACCTACTCAACGTGACTTCTAAAACACGCTACGAATTCCGTGCTACCGGAGGTCGACGCGGAGTAGGGTTGAAGCCTGTTGTGATGCGTACGCCAACCACCGCAACGCGCTTTTTTTGTGAGGATACGGTAGATTTAGGGATTGAGTTTTTGGTTCACATTTTAAACCCCCCTCCCTTTTTGTTCATTATTATTTCCTTTCGAATTGTTCCGTTCCCATTTCTCTACGTGGAATGGCAACCCCGAGATTTAATAGTCAAGTGCATGCGTTTTCTCATTTGTGCGGGCGAACCTACGGTTCAGGGCGTATCAGGTCTTCTTCTGGAGCAATGAACCTGCTTCCCTCGGCTTACGATGGTAACCAACTCCTTTAAATTCATGTCACTGTGTAGTACAATTTCCTCGTTTTTCCAGCGTTTATGTGTATGATCCGCGCAATGGGTATATTTTAACTTGCCTCACTGTTGCCATGCAGGTTAATACCCGGTTAATGACCCAGCGAGTCTATTCGAATTAGCTGGCATGGAGTTTTACTTTCGTCCTTATTGTTAATTTCTTTTTAAGTACATCTGTGATCCTCTTTTGTTTTTTCCTTCATGTCTATCCAGGAATGGGACGAGAGGTCGCCCATATCCTTCCACAGAGATGCGCCGACCAGCTCTCGGTCGTGGAACTAAATGATTATCGTTTTCCTTCGTTTGGCATTGGCCAATCCTCTGGCGTTTACCCAGTGATGATCATTCACATGCTATCACTGCAGGAATATAACGATTTCATTTATTTGGATCTAATCGACCTTAAGAGGTCATACAGTAAGAACCGTGTTACTATTACAGCGACTCGCTGAGTTGGATCTAGGACCCGGCTTAAATAATGCTGTCATTTTATTTTGCTTCTGTGTTTGCCGACCCTTCGGCAGTTTCCCATTAAAATCCTTCATCTACCGTCACTGTAATGAATAACAATTTAATTGTGTTTTGCTCTATTCGGCCTTACAGGGCCCCGTCACAAAAATCGTTTTATTTTTTTTTCAGGCAGAGTTAAACTTACCACGCTCTCGCCTACTGTGAGGCCCCGCCTCCGCGTAGATGGTTCTTACAGGTATAAAATCGTATTCCTTACATTACCTAAGCGCCGAAGGTTTGCCATATTTTTATTTTCCTTTTGATTTAGGTATATGTATATATCGGTCATATTATACCAGCTCTCGGTACATTTTCGATTGGCATATATGAATACATGCTCTCGGCAGTTATGTAGTTAGGTTTTTTGATAATCTACTGTAGATTGACTAAACGCTGGAATTCCATGGCCGTAGCTATATGCAATTCATTTCAACATAACCGATTCGTATCAATAATTCCTTTTTGCCATGTATAGTTCATATATATACAACTCGTATTCATGGTTTATTCTGTTCACATATATGGTTTATATATGTAATCGTATTCGTATCTACCTTGGGCATATATGTCTCATTGTTTCATATGTTCCATATGTTTTATATGTTTCATATGTATGTTTCCTTTTTAACACGTAACGTGTAAATATAGAATTTAGATTTATATCGCCCTTGTGATCTATAAAATTTAGGTATACACATATGTGGCTCATCTGTAGTCGAGGATTAACAATGACTTAATTGTATAGTATTCGACACTTGTTAACATATGTATACTTTTGGTGTTTTTTGTTTTTTTGTTTTTTTGTTTAGCATATATATATATAAGTAGTCGATAGCTCAAGTGATGGTATACCTTAAGCATCTATTAACTCCATTGCCCTAATGTTTATTTTAAGGGTTAAAGATGAAGGTAAAATACAAAATACACTATAATTTCTGTGAGTGCTATCACCCTTTTATAGTGTAAACTTACTTTGTGGTTTAATAAGAATTCAAGTATATGTTCTAGAGCACTTACTCTTAAACTCTGTTTTTCTTTGGAGGCCTACCTATATGTTTTTAATAGTACTTGACTAGAGGGCCTTAATTATAAGTCAAGTATTTTTCTATGACACTGGTTTTCAATGAGTAAGAATAGATTTAGAGATGCACTCTATACACTTAGAAATGTTATAATGCTCATATAGAGTAGAATTTTCTCTGTTTCTAGCACATTTTTTTTTTTGTCATATTCTAATATCTTGCTTACTTTCTTCCTGCTATGTACCATATAGACTTAAGTTCTGCTGTCATATTTTCCTATCATACATAAGAGCATCCCATTTGCATCTACAGGAACCAATTAATATTTAATTATCTATGGAAACTAAGTAACTTCAGATTTAAACCAACCTTGGTTTAGAGTTTCTGGGGTTTCTATTCCATGGATTTCCCCGTATACAACTAAACAAGATCTCGGAAGGTGATTGCCTTATGATGGACTCGTTAAATGTAGCACCAAATCAAACATACCGTAACATACCCCGATAACCTCGTACGAAAATGCATGGAGTTAGGAATTTTTTTCCAACATTTATGAATGTGTAACCTTATAAATTACTTTATATATTTTTGCACTAACTATTTAAATACCCATCATCATCACTTAGAGAAATATTTAGTAAAAATCATAGTGAGTTACACAACCATTAATTTTCCTTGTTGTAGCATATTAACTTAGATTCACCTATAACTATATCAACTCCCATATCATTTTAATTCAATTGTAGACACTTAATCATATTTACATCACGTGAAAGAAATTAACACATTTAATCACAATTAGCTGGGTCAAATGAATAGATCGATATAACCCTGAAACTTTTGAGGGTGAAAGAAACCTATGAGCCACTTTATTATTAACCGCTGCTTGAGGTTGTCCACTAATGGATAAGGAGTCATCCTTTATCACAGAATAAATTTACATAAAATATCTAACGAGTTAGTCCTAGCTATAAGTTATTACAATCATCATGATACCATTTACCCATGAATCATCAATCTCTGTCTTTGTATTCAGACTGTTTCCTTCAGGGGATCATTGTGCAATTGGAACTACTAAACCTGCATGGACTAACAACTCTTTATATTCCACAATGTTAAACTTGAAATTTCTTTTTCTCAAGTCATCCTTCTTTCCTGCCATTTCTGTCGTCAGCACACTTGATATCATGATTAGATAAAATATTAATAAACCAATAATCAATCTCTATTTGTGACACTTCAACAAATATTTGTATGCATTTATAAAACATAACCCCATTGACATTAGTTTCCTTATTTAACATCATTTCACATGCATTAGGAACAAATAAATCAATATCAAGTATCCTCTTTCCACCAAACACTAATAAAATCTTGCATGCACTTTCCTATTATTTCCAAAAGAAAGCTAACATACTATATAATAATACTGTGCATGCAAATGCATAACAATATTTTCAAGATAACTATCCCAACAAGCAATTTCTCTTTTTGCCTACTCGTATGTTTTCTTTTCAATATGGATTAATGCAATAGATGTTATACTTACGCATGTGAATACATGTTCTCTTCCAAAAACATATTTTCCACCGAAGATCTATTCATAATGGTTACTATGTATAACAATGCCAACTCTATTTCAAACAAAGTTAACATACAAGTTATAGTTTTGTGCATGCAATAACATATCTTGTTCTTCCTGCATGTAAAACATATATTTCTTTCCAAAAGAAACCAAATAAATATTTCATGGAAAAATAAACACATTTCTTTTCCAAGGGTCAAACGCATACCACTTATCATTTCATGCATGCAAAGTGACATTTCCCTCTCATCCAAAATATATAACCAATAACTATGCATAATATTCTCCCAAGATAAAGCTAATACCATAGCTAATCCCTTTAGGTTGGAAAAATACATATTATTTTTTCCAAAAGAAGGCTAACACAATAAATATTATGTGATTGCATCTTCCTTTTCTCTAGAAATCTAATACTCAAAAATATATTTTTCCCATGCATGCAAGCATATATGTTTCTCTAAATAATCTTACATAATAAAGCATGTGATTACTCTTTTTCCTCTCTAAGAATCTAATCCAATAATGCATACAAGGATATATTTTTAGCTTCTATTCATTTTGAAGAGTTTTAACACAATAATTATTTCCTTGCATACAATTATGCAATGTTCCAAATGGGAAAATATAAGCTCAGTAGGGAATATCTTAAGATACTCCACTATGGAATCATAGCAATATGGAATTACACCAATAGATCTAAACGAGAGATAGACTGGCATGGCATTTACTAGATGCATCACCTTCACAAGGAAGGGTGAAATCCAGAGGCTTCCTGGCCCATTCCAGACTCTGTCTATAGAAGAATGGTGGAACACAGCAAGTGTGGGAATGACACACTCATCTTAGAGTTTTATGCTCTTAGGAACCTTATATCTATAGATCTAAACAATGGATCCAAAAGAGAAGTAAAAACCAACCAAGGAAGAAGCGCTAAATTCCACTCTCAGGAAAATCTGCAATAGGCTCAAGGAGGACATTGTATAAGCAAGCCAGTGTGAAAATAATGTAGAACAGGGCTGGGTTCCCTTATTTTAGGCTTTTTCAGACCTCAAGAAAATTTTTGGAAGAAATAAATGAGTTTAGAGGTTTTAACAGATCTCCCACAATCAACACTAGCTGAAAATCAGCTAAAGGAGAGAGTTGGTAAATAGAGAAACCGTCCTTTAGAAATTGCACAGTTTCTGATGGAAGACACTAGAAATCAGCCATTAGACTCATGTTATAGTATGGCATCAAGAAATCAGATCTATAATCAAGTTCCTTTGTAGAAGTATTGGATTTACTTGAAGCAAGAGCAAGAATCCTTCAAAAATAATAGCAGAAACAATTGGAAAAGCTGCAGAAAGACTTGACAACATTTTATATGAGGAGCTTCAGCTGATGTAGGTTAATATTCAGATCTACAACTGATATATGGCCGAAACATCAGATCCATACTAGATCTGGAACTACTCAGCCTTCTAAACAAGATCCCCCTGGGGTTTTATCAAAATAATGCATAAATAAGTGTAGATCTAGCTTTTAATACACTGAAATTTTTATTGCAAATAAATTCAATCATTATATAATCATGGTCCATATGCAAAAAAAGATATTTTCAAAGGATATGGTTACTCATCTCTTGATGCATGCTTGAAATACTCTCTTCCTCTTCCTTGGCTCCATTCTCCCTGTATTCTCCCCTTTCCCTCTTCTATTTCTCTCATGGGATTATAATAAAAAATATAGAATTAATTAAAATGGAATATATTTTATAAATCCTAAAAGTATTCCAACATTTTTCTAAATCATAAAATAATTCCATCTTTTCTAAATCATACAAGCATTCCAGCTTTTCTAAATCACAAAAGCAATCCATAAATCCTCCATAAATCTGATTTTTCCTAAATCAGAAAAGCATTCCATAAATCCCTCATGCTTTTATTTTTAAAGGTAGATTTTCTTTTTCCTTATGAGAAAAATATCACTTATCCATACTTTTCCAAATCTATTACTCATTATTTCTAAAACTCATAAAATATACGAACTTGGAAATATAATTTATTTCCATGGAAGAATATAAATTATTATAAATAAAATAATTAAGAAATAATTCTTCCAATATTCTTATAATCAACAATTACAAGAATATTCTTCATTTAATATCAATATAATAATTAATAACATTTAATTATTTAATAACCCTCATTTTATGAGATTTTTTATGGTGGCTTATGCGTGGATATTACACATACGTATCTCTTAAATTTTTATATGTAGCTAATCTTATACTATAATACATATGAATGAACAAAATTACGTAATATACCACAAACTTGCAATTGACAAACCTCCCAACCTTAGAATCCTCTTTATCTCCCAGGATTCACCCCCGAGTAGAGATCACCTCCTAGCACAGATCAACCTCTGATCAGTCTAGGAGCAGCTTATTTAAGCTCAAAATTCCCCAAGCATGTTTCTAATTCTGCGTCCAGAATAGCAGGATGCTTTCTTTCCTGTTTAGCCTAGGCTTCCCATCTTGGGATTCTTTAAAGCTGCTTTAAGCTTTTCCTCAGCTTTTCCAGCTTTTTCTCACATCTTCCCAACTACTCCTCTTCATTGGGGAAATTTAGATTCCTCCTCAAATCTAAATTAATTTCTTTCAAGGACTTTTGAAAGATTTTTGGGGATTTGTTGCCTTATCCATCCTCATGGATTTGGAAAGTGATCTCTAATTCTCATCTTGGTCAAAATGCACAATCATTTTATTTATTTCCTCAAATAAAATATGCAATTACATTCACAACACACTTATCCCTTGGGGTCCACCCCCTTAGGATTTAAGTTCAAATGTCTAATCTTTAAAAATTCAACACACAAATTGGGGGTGTTACAAAAAATACTTTCATAAATTTATATATGTATGAATTTATATAACATTGAAGCTGATACATAACATTAAATATAAAATTACAAATAAATAATAAAAATATTAAATATTTAACAACACTTTGTAAAAATATTATATTTTATTAAATCTATAAAACATTAATAAAATAATACTATACTTCAAAGGATTAAATAATATAGTTATAATAAAACTATATAAATAAATAAATAAATAAAATCAAAACTAAATCAAAATATTATTTAAAATATATATATATAAATAAATTTAGGTTATAATTGTTATATAATTTATTAAGAGTGAGTTATTTTTGTGCAATGTTTCGAGAAGATGTTTAAAACATTGTAAAAAAATTAAATGATTTAAGTGAATAAGAGTGACTTTGCCATTTTTGTTTATATGGGGAAGATGTTTAAAACATTGAAAAATTGTTTAATACTTTATGCGGAATAAAAGTAATTTTGTCATTTTCGATATGTTGGGAAGATAAGCGCAAGAACATGTTTATAACTTATTATTATAATAATAACATGATATATTTATGTGTATTTATGCATATTGGTTACTATAAAAACTAAAGATCATGAAAACCATGAACATATGAACAACAACTCAAAAGAGGGTTACAATTGAACCTTCCTAAGAGCCATTTTGAGTGGGGTTGAATTTATCCACGACAACAATAGCCTAGTCCTTTATGCAGTTGATAGTCTATGTACATGGTTTGATGAGCATACTCCAAACAAAAAAGGTCATTTTTTTCAATTACAACATTAAAAATTTACATAAAAATAGATATAATGTCTTCACCAATTAAGAACAACCTTAACTTCTCGGGTATCGATAAATTCTCTCTGTTAAATATAAAACAATAAAACATAGATGTTAGTATACAATTTATTCATAATAACTTGTAACATAATTAAATTTACCATTCATATTAAAACAAGAAAAACAAAAAACAAAACCAAAACCATTTTATACATGATAAAGATCAAGAAAAAAACATTAATAATTATGTGTAAAGCAAAAAATATAATATAACTAAATTAAATTAATATATATAAATATATTTAAAAAAAAAATGTTACATTGTAAATTAATAAAAAAATAAAAGTTGCTATAAAAATTAATAAAACTTAAGTAACAATTTAATAAATAAGAGAGAGAAAAGAATCTTTTGATTACATATGAAATCGTTTAGAGAACAATCTTTTTCATCTACTAAATTTAAGCATATGACAAATTTTTCCACAGTTGCCCACTAATGCATATGTTTTGGGTTCATCCCATAACTACTTATGACCTCCTCTTCACTACTAACCAATGAGGCCTTTCAACAGTTATCCTATGCAATTTCCAAAAAACTCACACTCAAAACTACTAAGTGGCATAGCTTATAGATTGAACTTATCATAACTGAATTAATATTGCCTTCTACTAAACATCACACTAAACTTGTACATGCACTTGTCCCATGTTATGCATGTAAATAGCAAGACTCTGCATAAACTGACTAATTGTTGGCAATTGCATATTGCCGTCCACTAAAACTTTAGAAATTTACTATCTATAATTACAATAGAAAGCAACGCACCAATATCGTTGAAATTTAATACGAACCACTGGAATCAGTTCACAATACAACAAGAATTGAGCTCCTATGTTCAATTTCCTTCCACTAAGCATCATAGTGGGAATCCCTTATAACCCATAGCAACATTAGGCTCAACTTAAGTGTAAAATTGAGTTTATTACATAATACAAAAAAAACAATCTGGTGAATGCTAATAGAATTGAGTACATAATACAAATAAATCAAACTTGTGAATGTAGCTATGTAGATATAGATGCTATGTAGCAGACATTTACTTCCATATCAGCCCTACGCGGGAATTTCTGGGGTTTCTTCTTGCTATCACTTCTGAATTGCACAATTATCAACAGAGAGGGCTCAGTCTTTCTCACGAATCCGTAGATCCCGCTCTGTAGGTTTTTGCAGTGTAAGGCTTTGAGTGGTGCCTCTCAACTCACTGAACCACCTTCTCAATCTCCTGCTAAATATACCCATGCATAATAAGCTACTCAAGGAGAAGACAATGGTTTTTTTGCGTAAATGAGTGGTTCCATGATTGGTGCTAGTACTATTTAAGCAACTCCAGATTCATCTGGTTATGGAACTATTATGAAAATAGGACAATTGGCGGCATGAAATGAGAAAAGGAAGAGCTTAATTAGGGTTTTGAGAGACAACTGTGTCAATATCCAAAAATATTGATGGCTACATGACTGGTTACATGGAAAACCACCTAACACCTCACATGTCAACATCCTCAACACTTATGTCAACACAGACCGACATAGATGACTAAACCTGTTTCAATTTTCATAACTATTCTGCAGTGGACATGTTCTGTAAATATATCATAGCTCGATATTTGTAAACTGCAACAAGAAACAAGAAATAAGGGAGAACAGGAACACTCACGAACAATACTAACCTAATCTTTCAGTTTCTATTGAAACTGTGGAAACTGGTGGTTGCAAAAGCCCTCGAAACTTCTCATTCTCTGCTGCAAAAGCATTGGAAACGATGCTCGAGCTCCTCTGCTCCAAAAGCATTGGAAACCCTGTCCCAGCTCTTCTGCTCCAAAAACATTGGAGACTCTGCTCCAGCTCGTGTATATAGCATTCTAACTCATCAGAAAAGGAAACATAAAAAGGGTCGAGGAATGAATTTAAAAAATAATTCAAGAAAATATTGCCATGAGTACAAAGTCACACCAACTCACTCTGAAAACATTAGTTTTTCATTAGTTGGCCCTTCAACCATTAGTGCATATTGAATATCCTGAGCCTGGGCTTTCGCTCTCAATTACCACAAATCCACAGACACACAAACGAAACATTTACACACAACACATCGCACATTACATGCATACCACAACACTACACATGACATTCATGCATACAACACTATACAGAAGATTTATGGAGTGCTCCATAAGACAGACAACTTTAACTTAGCATAACAGTGCTTGAGAGAGAAAGAGCACCCATGCTTAACCTATAGATTGAACAGAGAAAACAATTTGTCACGTTACACAGAGAAAACAATTTGTCAGGTTACACAAATGTCTCTGTAAAATGAATTAAACACACACATATTAAAGGAACAGAAAAATTACTCAAACACCTATAGCCTTTAGCTGCATAACCATTTTTTTCTGTGGAATTAATTAAACAAATAGATAAAAAATTTAAAGGAAACAGAAAACTACCATCTCCATAAATAATCCACTCCATAAAAGGAAACTGTTGTTTTGGGACTGCAAAAATTTCGATCACCTCCTCCTCGTTCCTGAATTTCCTCCGCCTCTCATTCTTCATTCATCACAATCATTGATCCCTCCAATTCATGAGGCATCTCCTCTTCTTTCATGAATATCTTCTACTAATTCTTCATTCATCACAATGCCTTCTTAATTCATCATGCACCTCTTCTTCGTTCGTGAATTTCCTCCTCTCATTCTTCATTCATCAGATAATCAAGCGCTCGAGTATATAATGACCACAACATTAGTGAGATTTATGCTTGTTTTTTGGACCGTTGGGTTCAAATTTAGGTTTAACGAATCTTGTAATCACTATCCATTAAACCAATCTTTTAATTGCCATCCATTAAACCATGCTCGTCATGCTTTTTTTTTTTAATATTTTAATTAACATCCATTAAACCATGCTCGCCATGCTTGTTCTTTTACCGTTGTTTTCAAATTTAGGTCTAACCAATCTTTTAATCACTATCCATTAAACTAGTTTGTTAATTACCCCATCTTTTAACTCAGTATTACTATTTTATAATTTACGATATTTTTAAAAACTGAGCTTTTTAAAACTTGTCAATATACAGTTCAATACTAGTCCATAACTTTCTATTTTTATATTTTCAATAAAACTGAGTTTTTTTAACCTGCGCTTTTCATTTCTCTCGGTGTGGATGTCCATAACACTGATTGGGTGACACTTGTTGATTGGAATATATTTAATATTTAATATGCGTGGTGGAAAGGTTGGTACTATCATTGAGTGGAATATATATCTAAAATATAATAATAAATTAAGATAACTTAAACGAATGATAATAATAGTAAAATTTAAATCTATTAAAAATTTATGAAATTTTTTTAAATCAATTTTTGTATATATAAAACTAATTTTAAAAATAGTTATTTATATATATGTATATATAACTAATTTTAAAAATAGTTATTTATAAAACTAAAAGAGATAAGTTTGTAAGAGTTAATATCAAGCTAACAAATATTTGCAATGATATACTTTTAGATCATTTTCTTTGTAATTTATTATTCATATAATTTTTATATTAAAAGTTTGTTTGGAATTAATTTGTGGATAATTACGCTGTAAAGCGTTCTTATTTGAAAAAAAATTTGCTAAATTGCCACGTGTACCATTGTACACCATTGATATGAATGTTGGACGATTGAAACCATTTGAACCTTAGGATTAAATACAGTTACAAAGAAAAATATGATGAAAACCTAGAGATGAAAGATAACGCAGACGCACTAATTTCTGAAGAAACCCTGAAGCCACCCAGGAGAAACCAAATACTGAAGCGGCCGAGGAGAAACGGAACAATGTCAATGAATACACAGAAATTGCAAGCAGAAAGCAATAGGAATTTTGTGGGCGCCCATTTCATGTAGCAGGCGAGAGCTATGCGGGAAAGTATATATTGAATGAATATATTCCTCTGAACTTCATTGACATCAAGTAAGTTGAACTCCTGTTGAATAACTAATATATGAATTCTTTTGGGCATTTGCAGGCCCTAGATGTTCATCCATCGGTTATGGAGCAGCACAAGAATTGGGCCCTTTTCAGGTCAAAACAAATGGCACGGGCCTTTCCCTGAAAAATATTCCTGGAACAGAGGTAAGCAGAGGCTTCGAACTCATCGCCATCTAATAAATTATACGATTTCTGAGATTGCTCCTCCTGATTTATATTTTGCAAGCAGAAGCGAATTTGCTCTTTCTAGAATCTCCTGTGGGTGTGGGATTTTCATATACCAATACGTCTTCTGATTTGCTGGCGCTGGATGATCAATTTACTGGTAAATTCCATATTGAACAAAATAAAATCTGAATCAAAGATTATTGTATTATCTTATGCAGTATTAGAGTAGTGGCAGAGGATCCATTGTATTATCTTATATAATATTAGAATAGTGGAAAAGGATCCATTGAGGCGTAATAATGTAGGTTTTGCAGCCAAGGATTCATACGAATTCCTTGTGAGATGGTTCCAGAGATTCCCACAATATAAAACCCATGACTTTTACATAGCAGGAGAAAGCTATGCAGGCAAGTTTTATGTAACCAAAGCTTACTATTTTTCTATTTACTTGTTTCAGTTATCCAATACATTTTGAATTGGCAAACAATAATTACACAGCAGTGCAGCGTTAACATTAATGTATCTTGGGATATACAATTCAGAATTGCCACTTCCGAGGACTTGTACGCGGTCCTACAAGGGGTTTTCAATTTGAAACCCCTATTTCGTGGGCGCCCATTTCATGTAGCAGGCGAGAGCTATGCGGGAAAGTATATATTGAATGAATATATTCCTCTGAACTTCATTGACATCAAGTGAGTTGAACTCCGTTAAATAACCATATATGAATTAAAAGGTCAGACTCCAGATGTTCATCGCTTCTGCTATGAGCAAAGATAATAATGGGGCGCTTTCAGTGCCCAAACGAATGGCAAAGCCCTTTCCCCGAACAAATATTCCTAGAAACTGCAGGTAAGCGGAGGCTTCAAACTCATCGCCATCTAATAAATTATACGATTTCTGAGATTGCTCCTCCTGATTTATATTTTGCAAGCAGAAGCGAATTTTCTCTTTCTAGAATCTCCTGTGGGTGTGGGATTTTCATATACCAATACGTCTTCTGATTTGCTGTCGCTGGATGATCAATTTACTGGTAAATTACATATTGAACAAAATAAAATCTTAATCAAAGATTATTGTATTATCTTATGCAGTATGAGAGTAGTGGCAGAGGATCGATTGTATTATCTTATATAATATTAGAATAGTGGTAAAGGATCCATTGAGGCGTAATAATGAGGGTTTTGTAGCCGAGGATTCATATGAATTCCTTGTGAGATGGTTCCAGAGATTCCCACAGTATAAAACCCATGACTTTTACATAGCAGGAGAAAGCTATGCAGGAAATTTTTATGTAACCAAAGCTTACTGTTTTTCTATTTACTTGTTTCGACTTACAAATTTTCTGGCTAAGAGTGCCGATTAAACCCTTGTTTACCCTTAGTTACAACATATGCATATTTTATCCATTAGTCTGTGAGTCTTTTTGAGTTTGATATTGATAAAAAAATTCTGGTGACGATCTAAATGACTTTTGTAGAACATCTTTTCCGATTCAGGGAAAATTGGATCAAAATCAATCACTGGAAATACTGATCTTTGGCACATTTAAAGTTTTGAATAGCTCTATAGCGTTTTCTTCCTGGATTATATGCAAGAATTGAAACTTGTTTAAAATATCGATTTTGAAGCCAGAACATGTTATCAGGGATTGATTTCCTCTCTCTCAATTCTGCCTGATCATTATACACGATATATTTTAACAATTTTTGAGGTTTGCTAGCATAGTAAATACATTATTCTGTGGCAAAGTCTCGCTGCCAATTAAATAGCATATTTTTTTAATTTGAGCCACTTTTCATGCACTGACAGAATACAAGTGAAGGAAAATTAGGGGTATTTGTACAGCATTCTGCGGATAAGTTTTGATCGGCAAAATAAAGATTGTTTTTTTTTCTTTTTCTATTCATGACGAAGCATCTGTAGTATTTTTCGTTCTTCGATTTATTTTCAACAGCATTTAAGTTTTATCGAGAATGAAGTTTGAAGAAACTCATTTGATTGTTTTATTCCACCATATTTTACAGACTCAAGATACTAATTTCCGTGTACCTGTTAATTTTTCAGACTTATATGTTCAAGTATGACAGTGTCAACGGCAAATGGAAGCATCATGAAGTCAAGGTCAAAGACTCGAAAACTTTACTCTTTGGAGAAAAAACTTTGGCCGTTTTCAGTTTCAGGTAATACACTATTTATGGCCATGAATGAACAGAGAACTAGATGCATGCTGAAGCTTTTTTTCTTGGGTGGGGTCGAACTTCTAACATTTGGGTTTCAAAACTATAGAAATCCTGAGGAAATACCATGGGGCGAGGTTGGCGCAGACTATGTGGTTGAATCCACGGGTGTCTTCACCGACAAGGAGAAAGCAGCTGCCCACTTGAAGATTTGAATATTTCCATTCCATACTTCAATCATTATTATTGGTGTTCTTTCTTTCAAAGTTTATTGCCTAAAATTACAATGAACCGAAAAAAAAATGATAAATGATATTTGATGGAACTAAAGGGTTGTCAAATATAATACCTCTACCTACATGAACATGGAGATGCTTTCGCTCTATCTCAATCTATAAAATTGACATTTTTGGTTGATATCCGCATGGCCAACTCTATTCTAAGTTGAAACATCTCCCAAACTGAACGGAGCGGTCACCTCCTGAAAGGTTGTTAAAATTTCCCCATAGTCCTAGTTATTTGAATAAGATTTAGGAGGTGATTCAAAAATGTTATCTTTTGTTTGCAGCCAGCCCCTATGGAGAAATCTATGAATTTTTATATGTGCATTGAAAAATATGTGTGGCTATTGACAAATCTAATTGTAGTGAATTCTTATTTGTGCATAGAAAAATATGAGTGGCTAATGGTATATCTAATTTGAGTTGAGTGGTTATAGACATATCTAAGTATAATAACTTTCAGACAGTATAAAGTGCAATGATGACAATTTACAGTTTGAACTTCATATGATAAGATTTTCTTTGTTGATCTTTAACAGGGAGGTGCTAAAAAAGTAGTTATCTTGGCTCCCAGCAAGGATGCTCCTATGTTTGTTGTTGGGGTTAATAAGCACCAATACAAATCTGATTTGAACATCGTTTCAAATGCAAGCTGTACTACTAACTACTTGGCTCCTTTGGCTAAGGTTCGCAATGATACTTTTGCTGAGAGTTATGACATTTTTAATTCTGTGGGTGTATTTACTTGAGGAAAACCCCATAATTCTCTAGGTGTATTTACTTGAGGAAAACCCCATCGTGAAACCCCATCGTGCTTGGGAAGAACTTATATGTTATAATAAAACAAAAACTATCTGCTTTTCTGGCAGGTGATCAATGACAAGTTTGGCATTGTTGAAGGTCTTATGACAACCGTGCATTCCATCACAGGTACACGTGCTATCTGAACAAAACTCTTATCTCATTTGATCTAGGATTATGCCCTTGCAATTTATTGTTTCAAGGCATCTACAAGTTGCATTGATTTGTATATCGTATGTAAACAGCAACTCAGAAGACGGTTGATGGACCGTCAAACAAGGACTGGCGAGGTGGCAGAGGAGCTGGTTTCAACATTATCCCTAGTAGTACGAGAGAAGCTAAGGTAGGAATCAGTGACTTATCAATGTTAATTAACCACATTTAGAATCCTCGGTAACATCTTGACTGGTGATTCTCATTTGCATAAATTTGCGTAAACAGTTTATATGGTTAGTTTTTATTCAGTTGGTTACTTTGTTTGAATTAAAAAAAATTTAATCAAATTTTGGGTAAAGGAAAAAGGCCTAAGTTTGTCTAGATGCAGCCCTGATAAGTCTGATATATCATCCCCTCTTGAGAGGTCACAACTAGGACTTTACCTGGACCAATCTTGGTATGGCCAGGATCTTACCTGAGCACCAATCAGTAGCACAAGCACCTTATCGGGCGTGGTGACAAAATATAGCTTGTTACCCTTTACTTTCACATGGTTATCGAAACTGACTGTTGTTGGAAAACTACTGCCCATTCCGAAGCCCAGATTTTTCAGCTTGTTTGTTTATATCGTTCCACCAGTGTTAATTCATCCTTACGGTTATACTCTAGGAGAGAACACAGGATTGTGAATAGCAATCTGCTACCCTTGACGCTAGTGCCATTGAATCCCCTCAGCTAAGGTTATTCGTTAGATGATATTATCAGACTCTGTTTTGGGTACTTCCTATAGATTGAAGTGCCACTTTTCATAGTAAGAGCAACAACTACACATAGTTTCGTTGACATTGGATCCCATTTGAGTTGTACTATTTTTATTTTTTTAAAACTAATTTTTGCATTTTTTATTCATTGGTTTTCCTTTGAGGTATACTGGCTGTACCTAAGCAATTGGTTCACTCTCTAATTAATTGTCTTCTGCACATTTGCTTTCCAATTTTCATAAATATGAATCTCTGCCAGCTTGTCTCCTATGTTCTCACTGACACAACCTCTTACTGTATTATTGAAGGTTGTTGGCAAGGTTTTACCAGCTCTCAATGGAAAGTTGACTGGAATGGCCTTCCGAGTACCCACACCAAGTGTTTCAGTTGTTGATTTGACTGTTAGGCTTGAGAAGTCTGCTACTTATGATGAGATTAAGGCGGCCATCAAGTAAGTTATCACTCTTATCCCCTGAGAGGAGGAAGGATATAAAAAATCTCTGACAGGAATAAGGCTCGAGGTTGTGTATTTAATTCTAACTTATATGTGGTGCATATCATTTTATAGGGCGGAATCTGAAGGAAATTTGAAAGGAATTATTGGTTACACAGAGGATGTTGTGGTATCTACAGATTTCGTTGGGGACAGTCGGTATGTTGCGAATCTGTCCGGCATACTACTTGTTTGTTTTTTAACTTTTGCTATGCATTAGTTGTGATATTTACTGTAACTTGCTTATTGTTGTTGATCAAGCATATTTGATGCTTCGGCTGGGATAGCCCTGAGTGACAAGTTTGTGAAATTAGTATCATGGTATGACAACGAGTGGGGTTACAGGTGAGAATTGAACCACCTGTAAATTTCAAGTATGGTAAATGAATTTTATAATTTTCAACAGTATTACTACAATGCTTATGATATTAATTTAGTCCCATCAACTCTCTGTTTTGCAGTTCACGAGTGGTAGATCTGATTGTACATATGGCCGATACGAAATAAAGTTATGATGATAGTTCTTCGTAGTCCATGTCTTGGAATATTCTTTAGATAGATTTTATGGAGTTTAGCGATTCTGGTTCCCAGAGGATTATCTGCATTTAAATAAAAATAAAGAACTTGCATAAATTATATCATTGCATGTAAAGAAACGCATGCCTTCCATGATATTAGTGCATGGATAAGAATGTGTTTTAAATTTTTGGAAAATAAAATTATCGAGGATATATGAATGGGTTTTCTCTTATTTGCTAGTTTTGTTTGTTTGCATTAGTTACATATATAATCCAATTGTTATGTGGCTGGGAATATAAATTTCCTATATAATCCAATTGTTATGTGGCTGGGAATATAAATTTCATATATAGTTCCATTGTTATGTGGATGAGAATATTTGATTATTTATCCAAATTGTTGAGTAGACTCGAACAAGATTATTGGTTGCTCTGTCTATCTTATCTGGAACGTTTGGAAGGTGATTTTGGTGAATTTTTTTTGTTTCTATTAGTTCTATATATAATCCAATTGTTATGTGGTTGGGAAATTTAGTTCCATGTATAATCCATGCTGTGTGGATTGGAATATTGATTAATCCAATTGTTATGTGGTTGGGAAATTTTGTTCCATATATAATCCATGTTGTGTGGGTTGGAATATTGATTGTTTATCCAAATTGTTCAGTAGACAGCGACAAGATTATTAGCTGCCCTGTCTTACAGACTTAGCTAATTTGTGGCGTGGTTCCAACTCCCATCCCATATCAAGCTTTTTGGGTTAGTTTAGAATCCTACAAAAACTCAAACATAGTTATGGCAGGGATAACGTAACTATAGGTTGAAATTGTTGAATCAGCCTAACTATGGATTGAAATTTTAGTTATTTATAAACATAATTATAAGTTTTGAATAAACTACAGGTAGTCTAACTTTGGTTGAAATTTTAAGATTTTTTCTTCTATATTACTATTTCCTATGTTACTGCTTTACAACGTTTCCTTTGCAACATATGGTGCAATTGCTAGTATTAGTTTGATGGTAAAGAGTGACTTTTTAGTCTTCTGTTTTTTCCCTCCAAGCTTACATTGAGTAAGGGTTGGATATGTGTCAAAAAAAACGTATCGAATGTCTTGAAGGAAGATATTTTTGGTAGAGCACATTGAGAACATTATGAATACATTCCTAAAAGTGAGAGTCTAAGATGAATCTATTTGAGACAATGTACACTTCCAAAGAATGTCTTGCACTCATAACATGAGCATGAATACATTCCTAAAAGTGAGAGTCTAAGATGACTCTATTTGAAACCATGTAAGCTTCCAAATAATGTCTTGCACTAATAACATGAGCATGGAAATCTAACTTACAATCGCTGGAGGGTGAGTATCTTGACTCATAGATATTGTAACACCCCCAATTTGTGTGTTGAATTTTTTAAAGTTAGACATTTGAACTTTAATTCTAAGGGGGTGGACCCCAAGGGATGAGTATGGTGTGAATGTATTTGCATATTTTATTTGAGGAAATAAATAAAATGATTGTGCATTTTGACCAAAAAGAGAATTAGAGATCACTTGCCAAATCCATGAGGATGGATAAGGCAACAAATCCCCAAACATCTTTCAAAAATCCTTGAAAGAAATTTATTTAGATTTGAGGAGGAATCTAAATTTCCCCAATGAAGAGGAGTAGTTGGGAAGAGGTGAGAAAAAGCTGGAAAAGCTGAGGAAAAGTTTAAAGCAGCTTTAAAGAATCCCAAGATGGGAAGCCTAGGCTAAACAGGAAAGAAAGCATCCTGCTATTCTGGACGCAGAATTAGAAACATGCTTTGGGGAATTATGAGCTTAAATAAGCTGCTCCTAAGCAGATCAGAGGTTGATCTATTCTAGGAGGTGATCTCTGCTCGGGGGTGAGTCCTGGGAGACAAAGAGGACTCTAAGGTTGGGAGGTTGGTCATTTGCAGATTGTGGTATGTTCTGAAATTTTTTTTATTCTATTTCTGGTGGTATGAATTGACTACATATAGAAAAATAAATTAAATGGTGTGTTTGATATTAGTACTACATTTAACAAAATCCATCCTAAGGCATTCACCTTCCAGATTCTGTTTAGTTGTAGACCAGAAATCTATAGAGTAGAAACTCCAGAAACTCTAAACCAAGGTCGGTTTAAATCTGAAGTTACTTGGCCTCTACAGATGATTAATTTTTATGGAGTTCCCTGTAGACACCAAAAATGATATGATATGCTTATGTGTATGCTAGAAAAACATTATAGTAGCACTGAAATATACATGGTATGTAGCAGAAAGGAAGACAGCAAGATATTAGAATATAGATTGCATATATTAGTATTCTAACATTTAAAACAATTATGGATTGGATATATGAGCATTCTAACCTGTATACTGGCGCTAGAAAAGAATAATTCTACTCTATATGATTTTGATACCCCTTATAAGGATATATATATTCATATCCAAATTTATCCTTACTCATTGAAAACAAATATCCTAGCAACATAATTTGTAACTAAGGTCCTTAGTCAAGTGCTATTAAATACATCCAGATATACTTCACGAGAAAAAAAAAATATAAGTTAAGAGTAAAGGCTCTCGAACATGTATGTTGAAATTTTATTAAACCACAAAATAGCTTTACATTAGAGAATGGCTATAGTACTCATAGAAAGTGTAGAGTTAATCTATGCTTAACATATATCGTCACTTCATATACATATATTTTCTGTCTAACTTCATTTTAAAACCTTGAAATAAATATTAGTGCCATAGAGTTAATCTATGCTTAATATATATCTACTTAAACTATCGAATACATCCTCACTTGAACTATCGAATACCTATATATGTATAGGCATTAAAAAGAAAAAAAAACAAGATATTAACTAGTACCGAACACTGTACCATTATGCCTTGTTATCCTCGACCACCACTGAACTATATACATATACACGAATTATATATGTCCCAAGCAAGAGATAAACGCCAATCTTATGTGCAAACGATATATGTGTAAATCATTATCGCTAATGGACGAGCGTAAGGTCGAATTATACAAATCATTGAAATATATATATGGAAATCATTATCGCTAATGGGCGAGCATAAGGTCGAATTATACAAATCAATGAAATATATATATATGGAAATCATTATCGCTAATGCAACGAGCGTATGGGCAAATGATAATAATGCGGGGTGAATAAATAAAAAATAAAATAAAAATAAACTATGTATTCAAACCCTATTCAACGTATCCATTAGATTGTCGCAACACTGATATGTCACGGCACAGTGGAGATCAGTCCGAGTAAATACAAAACGAACAGAGGTGACAAGTAGAATAGATAAAACGATGTGAAAACAAAGGTTCTAACCAAAATCATTTCGAAATAGCGTAGAGACCTGCACAGTTTAACAAGAGTTATTACCAGACCGAATGTAGTTTTAAAGGGCCGAATATACGAATTCCATATTGGATATTAGTTGAGGTGCAGAATATTGAGATTTCTGGGATATACCGTAAAGTAAAATGTTAACACTGCTTAGAGAATCAACCTATTATGTTCGCCAGAACGCTATCAGCCTTCTCTATTTAATCACGGAGTTAATCCTGTTATTGCACAGAGATTTTCCAACGAAAGCGTTGACTCAATAGCCACTCTGCCAGTGGAATGAAACGCAATAGATCGAAATATAATAAATGGACTGGTCATGGACGCCTGTGACCACAGTCGCGGGGAAGACAAGTAATAAAACTGAGGGTGTCTGAGAAATAGAAAAAGGTCAAAACAATGGAACGATGGGTACATTATAAAACAAGACAAGAGACCAGGTGCAGTCGCACCATGAGCAGACAGAGGCACTGACTGATTAAGAGTCTTCACCGGTGGACGCGGGGTAAAGGCACCGCGAAGATTCTGGTGATAAGACCTCTGTCTCGCGGCTGAGTTAGCAACATTAACCACTCATCACCCGAACGAACCTCGAATCCATTCGTTCACGACAGGAGTCCTGCAACGTTTCCAGGAAGCAAATGGTAAGAGAAAAAAATTAGTAACTGGTATATAGCAAACAAATGAAATTTGTTAAACAGAAAAGGAAAGACGAGCATACTCTACGGAGAAGGAGATCCGTAACAGCTAAAGGCGGGGCATGCATAGCCAGGTAAGGTGATTAGCCGAATAGAGATATCAGGCTATGCAAGTCCGAAACTCTTAATTCCACAAGAACCGAAACAATGAAATGAAGAAGACAACCAGTGATGAGATCCGGGGTAGAGAAAGGCTAATAAGGAAAATCAAACCCTAATACGAGATCGCTCAGTGTACCGGTGGAATCATGTTCAAGGATCTGCTCAGGTACACTCCGGCGAATTCGAGTTTTACGAAACCCTGAAGGGGATTTCCAGGATCAACGTTGAGCCGCGATCCTTGGTACCCTTCTGTCCATTAATCTTATTTTAATAATGTTCATAATATCTGGGAGGCTGGATGCCGGCGAGTTCAGTAAAGGCGGCTCATCGAAAGGACTTTCCCCTTTTCCCCTCTCCAGCTGTTGGTAAAGCGCGTTCTCAGTACCACAGCTGGTGTGACAAAATCGAACGGAGTGGTCACTGTCAGGAACCTGAAATACGCCATCACCAGCTGGCATCAGTGCTCATGGCTGAGCACGCCACCCGGTCGCGTCCATAACTTGTTATCTGTAAGACAAAAAAAAAAAAAAACGACACCGAAATTGTTAATACGTGCAAGTTAAGCGGCGTAGGTATAGGGTTCGATCAAACCATCGACATGGGAAAGTGGTATCATAAAACCGCCCGAGTGAGATAATACGTGGACTCCGACGGACAAATGGCCATACAACTAGAGTCAAAACAAGTTCGAAAACTACCACGCGCCCAATGATAAATATATCGGCAGGTTTTTACCATGTATAATTGGTATGGGATATATTTAATCCATTGCCAAGAATAGTTCACGTGTCCGTTATATGTGAAAGGACCAAGTGAAATGTAAAGGGGGGGTTAATTTAAATTAAGTGAATATACATCTATGGTGGCGCTTTTACTATATGGTGGACTTATATATGAATATATATAATTTTAGGGATATATATATATATATATATATATATTCATAAGTTCATTGAATTACTATTGCCAAGACTATATATATATCTATATATATTCATAATTTCATTGAACTACTATTGTCAAGGTTATATATATATGCCAAGTTTAATCATACAAAAAGTGTTGGAGATATATATGATATATACAAACATATTAGCTATATACATATATATCATCAAATGGTTAAGTTGGAGATATATATTATATATACAAACATATTAGCTATATATGTATACCATCAAATGGTTGTTGCCAAGACTCTATATACAAGTAGTATATAGTAAGTGGAAGATGTATAAAATAAATAAGGCATGTATACTACTATCAAAAGAGAAGAAGATTGAATCTTATTCAGTACAAATGGAAAAAAAAAACAAAACAAAACTGATAGAAATTGTGTTAAGGTATGCAGGGGGAATTCCCATGAAGTATATTGGATATTATTAACAGGACCTTAATGGAAAAAAAATAAATTTTTACTGGAGGTGTTACAAAATGGTATCGGAGCACTAGTTACAACAAATTGGGCTGTCATTTGGTGCTCACTGTTATAATATAGGTGGTTGTTTGTTGAAAATTTATTTTAAAATTTTGCTAATTTGTGTTGTGAGTGTGTACAGTTGAAATGGCTGAAGGTGAAGGGATTTATGTGGATCTGCGTGATGAGTTTGCTACTCCAGATCCCAATGCCGCGGTACTGGCTATGTTGCACCGGATGCAACGAGAGTTGGATGAATTAAGAAGCCAAAATGACATGTTGTCATCAGCGAGTAAGGAGCAGGAAAAGCTCATCAGAGAGCTAACTTCCCAGAACAGCCAGGAAGGCGAAGGTTCTGGAAAAAGAAAGATGGATGAATCTGAGGATGAGGATGCAGCTAGAAATCAACATAAGCAGAAAAGAGAGTTGCAGGGAGAATTTAGAAAGATCAAACCTCCCTCCTATGATGGAGAAAAGGAGGAGGATGCTGAAGCTTGGTTGCTGAACATGATCAAGTATTTCCAAGTCTATGAATATGAGAGCAATCTGAAGGCTAGATTAGCTGTGTACCAGCTACAAGGAAAAGCTACACTCTGGTGGGAAGAGACAAAAATGGTGCATGCCATTGATGAAAAGACAGTTACTTGGGAAGATTTTCAGACTAAGTTCAAAAGTCATTATTTGAATGAACGTTATTATGACGATAAAGCAAAAGAATTCCATGAACTTAGGCTAGGGCAGCTCACTATTGATGAGTTTGTCACTAAGTTTACTAATTTACTGAGGTATGTCCCTTGCATTAGGGAAGAAAAGGCAAAAGTGCAAAGGTTTTTAAATTGTTTTCCTACTGTGTACAAGGAGAAAATTGAGTTTGACAACCCAAAGACCATGGATGAAGCTGTTAGAAATGCAAGATTATGCTATCAGCAGTTTAAAGGTAAAGCTGAACAAGGGAAGGGCTGGATGAACAAGGGTGAGTTCAAAGGAAAGAGACCAAAACCAGCATATTTAAGGAATTTTGGTAGAGACCATCAAAGGAAAAAGTTCAGCAAACCAAAAGAAAGTCAAACTGCTCAGTCCCAAGTGGTTTCAAAACCAGTGGAAGGGAACAATAGAAAGGAAGGGACAGTCAGAATGAAGGAACCTCTGAAATGTTGGGGCTGTGGAGAACCCCATATGATGAGGGACTGCCCCCATCGAAATATACACATGATCAGCAGAGAGCGAGAGGCAACAACAATCAATGACATAGCTAGAAACATACCAACTATCAGTGCAACATTGGAAAATCGGCAAGCAGAACATCAAGCAACCATGGTGGAAATGGAGGGTAAGATTTCTGACTTACCTGTTACTGTTTTGATTGATCCAGGTGCTTCCTTAAGTTACATTAGTCCTGGAATTGTAGAAAAATGTAAAATTAAACCTGAAAAATTTTAGGAGTCGTGGTTGGTACAGCTGGCCACTGGAACTAAGAGAAAAGTTACACATAAATTGCCCAAAACAACACTACAATTAAATGGCTTTACAATAGAAGTAAATTTGAACATATTGCCATTAGGATCCTATGACTTGTTGATAGGAATGGATTGGCTAGAAAAGAAGAAAGCTCTCATGAACTGCTGGGATAAAACCCTGCATTGTGTGGATGAAGAGGGGAAACCTTTTATATTAAAAGGGAAACCCAAGTCCATTTCCGTAAGGCAAATATCAGCCCTACAATTGAAAAGAACAGCTAGAAAAGGATACCAAGTCTATGCAGTGCATGTAGAAGAAATAGAACAGCAAACTGAGGAAGAGTTACTGGATGCTATACCAGCCATCAGAGAATTTAAGGAAGTCTTTCCCAAATAAATCCCCCATATTCCCCCCAAAAGAGAGATTGATGTTTCAATCGATCTTGTACCAGGAGCAACACCTGTTTCCCGAGCACCTTATCGAATGAGCCCTCCTGAACTAATGGAACTGAAAATTCAATTACAGGAATTGTTAGATAAAGGGTATATCAGACCAAGTGTGTCTCCTTGGGGAGCCCCGGTTTTATTTGTGAAAAAGAAGGATGGAACTTTTAGGATGTGCATTGACTATCGTCAACTGAACAAGTTGACCATTAAGAATAGATATCCACTTCCTAGAATTGACGATCTTTTTGATCAAGTGAGAGGAGCTTCAGTCTTTTCCAAGATAGACTTAAGGACTTGTTATCACCAGCTTAGAATTAAAGAAGAAGACATCAGCAAAACAGCATTCCGAACCAGGTACGGGAATTACAAATTTGTTCTTGTGTTCATAGATGATATCTTAGTCTATTCTAAAAATGAAGATAAATATAAGGAACATCTGAGAATAGTGTTGCATACTTTAAAAGAAAACCAGCTATATGCCAAGTTCAGCAAATGTGAATTTTATAGAGATAAAATTCTGTATCTGGGTCATATAATTTCTGAAAAAGGGTTGGCAGTTGACCATAAAAAGATAAAAGCCATTAAAGAATGGCCAGTTCCCACTGATGTATCAGCAGTAAGATCATTTATGGGAATTGCAAGCTATTATCGCAGATTTGTGGAGAGATTTTCTGCTATAGCAAATCCCATAACCTCATTACAAAGGAAGGGTGTGAAGTTCGTGTGGACTGAGAAATGTCAAACCAGTTTCGAACAATTGAAACAAAAACTTATTTCAGCCCCTATATTAAAAATTGCTGATCCTGATAAAGAGTTTGTTGTGTGTATAGATGCTTGTAGAGAAGGGCTGGGAGGAGTCCTGTTACAGGAAAATTCAGTCATTGCCTATGAATCTAGGAAACTGAAAGTACATGAACAGAATTATAGTGCATATGATTTGGAATTTTCAGCTGTTATCCATGCTTTAAAAATGTGGAGGCATTATCTCTTGGGGAAGAAGTTCACATTGATGACTGATCATATCAGCCTCAAATATTTTTTCTCCCAAACTGACCTGAATGCAAGACAAGCCAGATGGTTGTCTTTTCTAAGTGAATTTGATATGGACATAAAGCATATCAAGGGGAAGGAGAATAAAGTTGCGGATGCATTAAGTAGAAATGCTTGTCCAAATTTGAACAGCATGGAGAGTAGTGCCTGTATGGAGGTAGAGGAATTGGTGGGAAAAGCAGCAACTCAAGATCCCAACTATGAAGCACTCTTGGTGAAACTACAGACAAGGGATAAAACTGATTTCACTAAAAACCAACAAGGGCTGCTCTATTATAAAAACAGGTTGTATATTCCAAATATAGAGTCATTGAAAAGAGAAATTCTAGATGAATATCACAAACAACCCTATGCAGGACATCCAGGATACCAAAAGATGTTAACAGCCTTGAAGAAGAGGTTGTTCTGGCCAGGAATGAAAGGAGATGTGGCAGAGTATTTAAGTAGATGTATGGAATGTGAGTTAGTCCAAGTTGAGCATCAACACCCAGCAGGGCTTTTAAACCCCTTACCAATTGCAGAATGGAAATGGGACACCGTTTCCATGGATTTTATAACCAGATTACCCAAAAACAAATATGAGCATGATTCTGTAATGGTGGTAGTAGACACTCTCACCAAAGCTACCCACTTTATACCAGTGAAATCTACTTTCGGAACAGCTCAAGTAGCAAATGTTTTCCTGAAGGAGATAGTAAGGCTTCACGGAGTGCCCAAAGTAATTGTTTCAGATCGAGATGCTAAGTTTACCGCAACATTCTGGAAAGGATTGTTTGCAGGAATGGGTACTAAACTGAATTTTAGTACTGCCTATCACCCTCAAACTGATGGGAAAACAGAAAGGACAAATCAAATTTTAGAGGATATGCTGAGAATGTATGTGATGGATAGGCCATCAAAATGGGAGGAGTATCTGCATTTATCTGAGTTTGCCTATAATAATAGTTACCAATCCTCTATTAAGATGAGTCCGTTTGAGGCACTCTATGGAAGAAAGTGCCGTACTCCCTTGAGCTGGAGTCAACCAGAGGATAAACTGGTGTTGGGACCAGATGCACTACAAGAGATGGAAAAAATTGTCAAACAAATACAAAGAAATATCAAGACAGCACAAGATCGCCAGAAAAGCTATGCTGATAAGAAAAGAGTTCACCGAGAATTCAAAGTGGGGGATCATGTGTATTTACGCATCAAACCCAAAAAGAGCACACTTTATGCTGGAAGTTGTGCAAAACTTGCACCTAGATATTGTGGGCCTTTTGAAGTTTTAGAAAGGGTGGGACCAGTGGCTTACAAGATGGCCTTACCACCCCATGTTAAAGTGCATAATGTGTTTCATGTTTCATTATTAAAAAGATATGTGCATGATGCTTCTCACATAGTTGATTGGAATGTTGTACATGTGGAACTAGAAGGGGAGTTTCTGCCAGAACTGCTTCAAATATTGGAGCGGGAAGAAATTGAATTGAGAAACAGAACAGTGGCCAGAGTAAAAGTGCAGTGGAAGCACTTTACTGCTGAAGAAGCTACCTGGGAAAGGGAAGCTGAAATGATGGAGAAATATCCATTTTTGTTTAAGTAAACTCTAGTAGTTGAATAATAACACCGAGGACGGTGTTTATTTTCAGAGGGGGAATATGTAACACCCCCAATTTGTGTGTTGAATTTTTAAAGTTAGACATTTGAACTTTAATCCTAAGGGGGTGGACCCCAAGGGATGAGTATGGTGTGAATGTATTTGCATATTTTATTTGAGGAAATAAATAAAATAATTGTGCATTTTGACCAAAAAGAGAATTTGAGATCACTTGCCAAATCCATGAGGATGGATAAGGCAACAAATCCCCAAAAATCTTTCAAAAATCCTTGAAAGAAATTTATTTAGATTTGAGGAGAATCTAAATTTCCCCAATGAAGAGGAGTAGTTGGGAAGAGGTGAGAAAAAGCTGGAAAAGCTGAGGAAAAGCTTAAAGCAGCTTTAAAGAATCCCAAAATGGGAAGCCTAGGCTAAACAGGAAAGAAAGCATCTTGCTATTCTGGACGCAGAATTAGAAACATGCTTTGGGGAATTATGAGCTTAAATAAGCTGCTCCTAAGCAGATCAAAGGTTGATCTGTTCTAGGAGGTGATCTCTGCTCGGGGGTGAGTCCTGGGAGACAAAGAGGACTCTAAGGTTGGGAGGTTGGTCATTTGCAGATTGTGGTATGTTCTAAAATTTTTGTTATTCTATTTTCTGATGGTATGAATGGGCTACATATAGAAAAATTAATTAAATGGTGTGTTTGATATTAGTACTACATTTAATAGAATCCATCCTGAGGCATTCACCTTCCAGATTCTGTTTAGTTGTAGACCAGAAATCTATAGAGTAGAAACTCTAGAAACTCTAAACCAAGGTCGGTTTAAATCTGAAGTTACTTGGACTCTACAGATGATTAATTTTTATTGAGTTCCCTGTAGACACAAAAATGATATGATATGCTTATGTGTATGCTAGAGAAACATTATAGTAGCACTGAAATATACATGGTATGTAGCAGAAAGGAAGAAAGCAAGATATTAAAATATAGATTGCCTATATGAGCATTCTAACATTTAAAACATTTATGGATTGGATATATGAGCATTCTAACCTGTATAATGATGCTAGAAAAGAATAATTCTACTCTATATGATTTTGATAACATTTGTAAGGGTATATATATTCATATCCAAATCTATCCTTACTCCTTGAAAACAAATATCCTAGCAAAATAATTTGTAACTAAGGTCCTTAGTCAAGTGCTATTAAATACATCTAGATATACTTCACGAGAAAAAAAAAATATAAGTTAAGAGTAATGGCTCTCGAACATGTATGTTGAAATTTTATTAAACCACAAAATAGCTTTACATTAGAGAATGGCTATAGTACTCATAGCAAGTGTAGAGTTAATCTATGCTTAATATATATCATCACTTCATATAAATATATTTTGTGTCTAACTTCATCTTAAAACCTTGAAATAAATATTAGTGCCATAGAGTTAATCTATGCTTAATATATATCTACTTAAACTATCGAATACATCCTCACTTGAACTATCGAATACCTATATATGTATAGGCATTAAAAAGAAAAAAAACAAGATATTAACTAGTACCGAACATTGTACCCTTATGCCTTGTTATCCTCGACTACCATTGAACTATATACATATACACGAATTATATATGTCCCAAGAAAGAGATAAACGCCAATCTTATGTGCAAACGATATATGGTAAAGAGGAAACACACATATGAAATCAATATAGTTATATGTAAATCATTACCGCTAATGGATGAGTGTAAGGTCGAATTATACAAATCAATGAAATATATATATATGGAAATCATTATCGCTAATGGAATGAGCGTATGGGAAAATGATAATAATGCGGGGTGAATAATTAAAAATAAAATAAAATAAACTATGTATTCAAACCCTATTCAACGTATCCATTAGATTGTCGCAACACTGATATGTCACGGCACAGTGGAGATCAGTCCGAGTAAATATAAAATGAACAGAGGTGACAAGTAGAATAGATAAAACGATGTGAAAACAAAGGTTCTAACCAAAATCATTTCGAAATAGCGTAGAGACCTGCACAGTTTAACAAGAGTTATTATGAGACCGAATATAGTTTTAAAGGGCCGAATATACGAATTCCATATTGGATATTAGTTGAGGTGCAGAATATTGAGATTTCTGGGATATACCGTAAAGTAAAATGTTAACACTGCTCAGAGAATCAACCTATTATGTTCGCCAGAACGCTATCAGCCTTTTCTATTTAATCACGGAGTTAATCCTGTTATTGCACAGAGATTTTCCAACGAAAGCGTTGACTCAATAGCCACTCTGCCAGTGGAATGAAACACAACAAATCGAAATATAATAAATGGACTGGTCATGGACGCCTATGACCACAGTCGCGGGGAAGACAAGTAATAAAACTGAGGGTGTATGAGAAATAGAAAAAGGTCAAAACAATGGAACGATGGGTACATTATAAAACAAGACAAGAGACCAGGTGCAGTCGCACCATGAGCAGACAGAGGCACTGACTGATTAAGAGTCTTCACCAGTGGACGCGTGGTAAAGGCATCGCGAAGATTCTGGTGATAAGACCTCTGTCTTGCGGCTGAGTTAGCAACATTCACCACTCATCACCCGAACGAACCCCGAATCCATTCGTTCACGACAGGAGTCCTGCAACGTTTCGACGAAGCAAATGGTAAGAGAAAAAAATTAATAACTGGTATATAGAAAAAAAATGAAATTTGTTAAACAGAAAAGGAAAGACGAGCATACTCTACGCAGAAGGAGATCCATAACAGCTAAAGGCGGGGCATGCATAGCCAGGTAAGGTGATTAGCCGAATAGAGATATCAGGCTATGCAAGTCCGAAACTCTTAATTCCACAAGAACCGAAACAATGAAATGAAGAAGACAACCAGTGATGAGATCCGGGGCAGAGAAAGGCTAATAAGTAAAATCAAACCCTAATACGAGATCGCTCAGTGTACCGGTGGAATCATGTTCAAGGATCTGCTCAGGTACACTCCGGCGAATTCGAGTTTTACGAAACCCTGAAGGGGATTTCCAGGATCAACGTTGAGCCGCGATCCTTGGTACCCTTCTGTCCATTAATCTTATTTTAATACTGTTCGTAATATCTGGGAGGCTGGATGCCGGCGAGTTCAGTAAAGGTGGCTCATCGAAAGGACTTTCCCCTTTTCCCCTCTCCAGCTGTTGGTAAAGCGCGTTCTCAGTACCACAGCTGGTGTGACAAAATCGAACGGAGTGGTCACTGTCAGGAACCTGAAATACGCCATCACCAGCTGGCATCAGTGCTCATGGGTGAGCACGCCACCCGGTCGCATCCATAACCTGTTATCTGTAAGACAAAAAAAAAAAAAAAAACGACACCGAAATTGTTAATACGTGCAAGTTAAGCGGCATAGGTATAGGGTTCGATCAAACCATCGACATGGGAAAGTGGTATCATAAAACCGCCCGAGTGAGATAATACGTGGACTCCGACGGACAAATGGCCATACAACTAGAGTCAAAACAAGTTCGAAAACTACCACGCGCGCAATGATAAATATATCGGCAGGTTTTTACCATGTATAATTGGTATGGGATATATTTAATCCATTGCCAAGAATAGTTCACGTGTCCGTTATATGTGAAAGCACCAAGTGAAATGTAAAGGGGGGGTTAATTTAAATTAAGTGAATATACATCTATGGTGGCGCTTTTACTATATGGTGGACTTATATATATATGGTGGACTTATATATGAATATATATAATTTTAGGGATATATATATATATATCTATTCATAAGTTCATTGAATTACTATTGCCAAGACTATATATATATAAATATATATTCATAAGTTCATTGAACTACTATTGTCAAGGTTATATATATATGCCAAGTTTAATCATACAAAAATGGTTGGAGATATATATGATATATACAAACATATTAGCTATATATGTATACCATCAAATGGTTGTTGCCAAGACTCTATATACAAGTAGTATATAGTAAGTGGAAGATGTATAAAATAAATAAGGCATGTATACTACTATCAAAAGAGAAGAAGATTGAATCTTATTCAGTACAAATGGAAAAAAAAAAAACAAAACAAAACTGATAGAAATTGTGTTAAGGTATGCAGGGGAAATTCCCATGAAGTATATTGGATATTATTAACAGGACCTTATGTTATTGAAAAAAAAAAAATGTTTACTAGAGGTGTTACA